>PVHP010000251.1:0-174464 GCA_004024765.1 Zapus hudsonius
TCCTTCCTTCCTTCCTTCCTTCCTTCCTTCCTCCTGGCAGCTTTGTATGAACAAGTCATGTGGTGGTACTACTGTTTCCCTTCTCAGTGGGTTTGCTGGTATGCACCATGGGTTTGAGGGCTATGAGTTGTGCAAGCAGCAGTCAGCCATTGGCAGGGGAGGATTAGGGTTAGGGTCTGGATATTCTGTCCTCCATGGCTCTTACAATCTTTCCACCCCCTCTTCTGCAAAGTTAAGGGTATTTCTTGTCAAATATGCTAAAGTTAATTCTTGTGTCTTGCTTTGCTGATAATTCTTGTTTTATTAGTAGCAGTGTACGACTATTATGGCCTTTTGATAAAGTTTAGTGTGTTCCTTGTGATGGAGAAGATCCATGCAATGACCTAACTCTTATGTATATATCCTGTCTCTCTTTTTCTGCCACTTCCTTACATGAGTCCTCAGAAGTCCCTCTTTGGCGTCAGACATTGATGGCATATCTACCAATAGCACTTTCTCTGCCTGGCATGGAGACACACCCAAACTATCAGCTTTTCCATTAAACTGTTTCAAAAAAGATTGACCTGTCTATAATATACCATTTTAAGAAGACAATTTTTATTGTTTGTAATTTGGTATGATTCCAGTTCTGAACGTGGCATTACCAATGATGCCATTGCTTGCTGAGCTGGAGCTCTGCAGGGCCTGTGTGGACCCTGTCTCATTTAATTGCCACACTCACGTGTGCAGTATATCCTTCCAATAGACAAGGATTCTGAGACAGAAATGGTCTTTCCAGGAGAAGGTGGAAATGTGGAACTGGGTTTAGCCTGAATAGCAGAACCTCCCCTTGGCCTTGGTCTTATGCCCCGCTCTGCCTGCAGTGCGCAGTATGTGCTTGCTATGGAGTTGCAGTAACATGGGGCCCAAGCAAATTGAAGCTAGCCTTCTCTCAAGGCCCCCAGGATTTATGGTGGCCCAGACTCTTTTTTTAAAATATTTTATTTATTCATTTTCAAGCAGAGAGAGAGAGAGAAAGAGAAAGAGAGAGAGAGAGAGAGAACGAGAACGCCACCTTGTGGGTCTGGCATATGTGGGTACTGGGGAATTGAACCGGGGGCCTCCTTAGGCACTTGAGGCAAGTGCCTTAACCGCTGAGCCATCTCTCCAGCCCCTGGCCCAGACTCCTGACATCACATTATCCTTTACAATTTAGAAAGACAAATTTTGATGGGTGAAACTAAGAGTCTAAAGTGTCCTTAAAATGTTTAATCCTATAAAAGCTATGTATTTATTTATGTCACTACCTTGACCTCTCCTCCCCCACCCTCTGCTGATGGGACAGGCTCATTGATCTAGGAAGACAAGTTCCGTCATGAAATGAATGCATAGATTTGTTGAACAAGGTTCTGAGTCTTGGTATAATGCAAACAGAGCTCCTCTGGTGCCCTTGTTTAGTGAACTCTCCTCCATGTGAATTTTGAATCTGTAGTTCCAGTGAGTTTCTAAAGTCTATGTCCACTGCAATGGTTCTCAAGCTTCAATGAATACTAGAACCCCTGGGAGGGAGGCCTGTGAGAGCAAGTCACTGTCACTGGGCCTGGTTTGACATTGTGTGAGACACAGGTGACAGATTGTCTTGTATGGAGGGATGCAAGAGGCTCTCGCTGGGTGTCTTTCCCTCCAGGCGCCCTTCTTCTGAGACCTCAGGGAAACTGTCTTCTATGTGAACTTCAGGATACCAGGGTCATTTATTTTCAGACCTGTTCTAGAAGAGGAAGAGACTCTTAAGTTGATCCGTCTATCAATATAAAAAAGAATGCAGTTTTCAAAATGAAAAATTCCAAAATATCATAAGAAATTAAGTTATTGGAATCCAGTTGCAAAAGGGTGGGTTCTCATTTTCCTCTTTGGAGGTACAAAGATATTTGCATGTTTATTAGATTTAGAATGTTGTAAGTCACAAATGAAAGTCCTCTTACTTCTTTTTGACAGGAATCCTTTGTGTTTGAACCCAACTGCCTCTTCAAAGTAGATGAATTTGGTTTCTTTCTAACCTGGAAAAGTGAAGGCAAGGTATGGTATAGGAACAGCAAGTTGTTCCCGCTGCTTTCTGGGTGAATTGATTTCATTGCTCAACAAGTCGACCGCATGCCTCTCGAGGGCTCGGCCTTATCCTTACTTCTTCATTCAAAACTTTCAATCACATGCCTTCATGGGCTAGGCACTGGACTCAGAGTGGGAATCAAGGACCCATCACTCACTCTCAAGAGCAAAGTTGGGCATTTAAAAAGAGCCGCAAGTCATTGAGGGTTGTGAACCAGAAGTTTACACCTTTGTAAGAGCTTACAATAAGCAGGTCTTATTTAATCTTGGAAGTTACCAAGATTTCCCAGAAAACAATTTTCAAGCTGAAATTTATAAGGTGCACTAAATGAATGTTCCTCTCATTATGTCCTGGCACTTAATATGGCATGTGGCACAGTGTTCACATTTAAGGGCCATGTTAGCTGCAACTAAGAAAGGTAATATTGGGATTATACAGAAGTCAGCATTATCCACCTTAATAGTTTGCATACACCTTCATATTTAATTACAAATAACCATTATTAGCAACATTATGAACATAAATATAATATCACTTTATAAACATTTTGTAAATCTTTCATAGTTTCATTCATATATGTCTATCTATATCTATTGAAATTTGGGTTTTTTATTTCTCATTCTGAAGAATAATTATTTATTGATTTTCATTTCTTCTTTGATCAGCATTCACTTTTGTCATCAGAAATATTTGTTAAACACATTTTTCCATGGGTCTGGCAAAATTTAAGCTCATTGCTGGGTTGTATTCTCTCTCTTCAGGAAGGACAAGTACTAGAATGTTCCCTCATCAACAGTATTCGGCTGGGAGCCGTACCAAAGGTACTTGTGATTAGTATTTGCTATTTTTCTTCTTAACCATAGATGTGTAAGCCTTAGAAAATGCTCTCCAGGATCCAATTTAACTTGTTACTGCCCCTAAAACACTAGTTGGGAATTCAGAATACGCTGAGTTTAGAGACCTCATATATAACCTTTAGGTGCTTCGAATTGAATTGTATTAGAGATGTTTTTAATCCTTGAAAACTAAAACCCTTATACAATATCAGTATCAGAGAGACAGATTCTTGAGCTCAGAAATTAATTTTTAAAGCTGTCCCAGCACTTGGAAGGCAGAGGTAGGAGAACCAATGTGAGTTCAAGGCCAGCCTGGGACTAGAGAGAGTGCAAAAAGGTCAGTCTGGGCTACTGTGAGACCCTACCTTGAAAAACAAAACAAAACAAAACAAAAAAGCCGTCTTCTTAGTATCAAACAGCCATCCACTTTTTGTCTGGCTGATGTGGTGTAAATGCCTGCACTAGCTCCTTCCTGCTGTCCTGAACATGCTCTGGCTCACCCAGAAAGCCCAGCTTGCCTCTGACAACACAGATGGCCAGGCAGAGCACAGGAGTCCCTGTTCTTGACAGTGATTGATTTGTTTGAGTAAGTGGCTGTCTGAAAGGTGGTGCTAGGAATCTACAGGATGGCTCTTCCCAGACTATTCTACCATGGTATTTATTCCCTTTTCTGTAAATAGTCTTGCATGTTTTGAAGATATCCAAAGCAAAATTCCATTCCTCACTTTATTTTTATTTTTATTTCAGCCATCCTCTCTTATGTTAGCTAAATTTCCGTTCTAACTACATGTTGGCATTTCCTCCTTGGTTCTTTTGTTGAACAAAGAAACTCTTTTATTTAAGAACTGGGGTAAACTTTCACAGCTTTCATTCCAAAAGAGGATATAGAGATGAAAACATTCAATCTTTGTATCCAGGCTACTTGATAGATTTAACCTCAGGTTTTTTTTGTTTGTTTGTTTGTTTTGTTGTGTTTTGTTTTGTTTAAGAATACCATATGGTAACTGACTGTGGTTAGCCCATTAGATCTTCGTGACAAAGACACAGTCACATTCCAGTCAGGGTCTTTCTTACCCAATGGCCAGATCCTCCAATAATGAAATCCAAAACTGTATAAACAAAGACCCTCCATCCTAGGTGTCTAAATCAAAAACTGCATAAATCTTTCTTAAGGGGAAGTGTTAGAATTTCATCTCTCCAGGTTTTATTTCAGTTACAGCTCAACAGGCATTCTATTATATAAGGGTGGTAACCATTTCCCTTTAGTCAAATGGGGTTTATTTTTATCATGGTTTCCTCCATGCTCTGTGATGTAACATATTTTTTTCCTATTTTTATACACCCACAGGATCCCAAAATTCTGGCTGCTCTTGAAGCTGTTGGAAAATCCGAAAATGATCTGGAAGGGCGGATAGTGTGTGTCTGCAGTGGCACAGATCTGGTGAACATTGGTTTCACATACATGGTGGCTGAAAATGCAGAAGTAACCAAGGTAGCACCCAGACAGAATCCCTCCCTCATAGTTCATGTGCTGTGTGCATGATTTTTATGTTCTATGTAGTTTTGATACAGATTTCTAAATTGTATGACCATTTAAGTTTTTAAAACATCCAGTGAATTGCTGGCGTATTTGTGCAGCAAATTCAGCAAGCAGGATATTCATCTAGATGTCACTCATATAGGTCAGCAGCCTGAATACATTAGTGGAATGCTGTAGGAAAGCTGGCCCTGGACGCCCCTGACTTGAATGTGCTCTGGAGTCTCCTGGGACCTAGTTACAATGCATATTCTGATTCGGTAGACTGAAGTAGGGACAAGAATCTCCTTTTCTGACAAGCTCCCATGGGCTACGGGTGCTACAGGTGTGAGAACTGCAGTTGGAGTAGCAAGGGTCTGTGTCAATACTTATATGATATGACCCTTGTTTCACTTGGGACACATTAGTCTCAAGACCACCCACATGTCTTGATGGAGAATCTCCATTCATAATAAGACCTTCCCAGTGGCTCACAAGTGTGGTGCAGTTAGGAGGCTCCTGGCCTTGTGACGTTGGAATCTAGAAGGGATTGTTCCAAGTTCATGACAGTCCTTGTGGTGGTAATCACGTTGGTTTTGTGCTATTCTGTGTCACCTCACTGTGGGGAAACAGATGGCATAAGCCTTTTCAAGTTTTAACCTTAGAGCAGTACCTAATTTGAGTGGGTTTTTAACCTTGGTTTAGACTAACCATGTTCCTGCTTCCTGTAATTCCGGTTTGCTGATTGACAGCAAAGGTCTTTTTAGTTTCATAGCACCAAATCCTGGAAGTTCATGCTGGCTGCTCAGAGAGGAACGATTTGCTCATCAAATACAGACAGTTGGCTGCTTGAAATTTTCCAAACAACAGTTTTGTAAAGTTTTGTATTTCTGGGCTTTTGTTCCCTTTCATTGTCATTTCATAGTAGAAGAGATAATATGACATCATCTCAGCTCATCAATACTAGGGGCCAATGGCCTGGATATACATTCTTGCTGTCATTTACCAGCTATGTAAAATAGAATGAAATTTACCTCTGTGTGACTCATTTTTTTCTGCAAAATGATAATTATACAAATCTCCCTGCCATAGGACTCATGGGGGTTAACAGGTTAATGGTGTGGAAAGTGCTCACAGCCTTTCTCATGGGAGCTGTTCAGATCCCAAAGTGTGAGCATGAGAGCTGGGAAGGGAACTCTGGATGGGTGTCCCACACTCATTTTTAGATGAGGAAACTGAAACCACGTATACTCATGATCTCTATGACCACACAGCAGCTAGGCCGAAGTCCACTACCTGCTGCTGGCTATGCACTATAGGCCCTGAGTCCTAGGAAGATGGCTCACACCAGTAAACCTCATATGTTTTGGCTTTCCATAATTTGGTTCCTGTCAATCTTGAGTTTTGTGTTTAAGAACCATGTTCTCGAACATGTACTCATGACTGGGTTATGTATGGCTGGGAGCAGAGTGGGTAGCATATACTTAAAAGATAATTTTTTTTTTGCTCTAAGTAATCATTTTCAGTGAAGCTTAAAGGCAGGTAGCCAGCCAAGTAAAGATATAAAATTATCCAGTGCTGAATTTTTAATTCAGATTCAATATGATTTAAGCTTTGATGTTATTAGAGAAAATGAGTATGTCAGCTTTCTAGTGCTATTACTTAGAAGTGTGTATTTCATTAAATGGCATCATATACAAACTTAAATTTCATTGTTAAGACTGGAGAGCCTATTAGTTCATGCCGTTTTGGTTGATGGACACTTGGTGATAGTATTGAGAACTTCATTTTTCCTGACTACACGTAATAATTTTTTTGTTTACTGGATGTCACCATACATGTATGTGGATAATTCCACCTATGTCCTGATTTCAGAACTTTAAAAGCCGTATTAATCTAGATTAATATATTTACAGCCCTAGTATTTTCTCAGTCACATTTTATTTCTAAGTAGGTTATCACCTCTAACAGAACAGAAAGCCACAGAAGTGAGAGTGTTTATATGAAATATATAGGATGTGTTCAGGGCAAAGCCATGGTAGAACTCAAACCTAATCAGGTCACTGAGAAAAGTAGAACCCTTCCTTTATAACGGTGAGGTGCGTGAGACTCAGCAGTACCATTCATGTTTCAGTTATAGCCAAGAAGCCTAGAATTGTGCATAGACTCTGCTAACTGCCCTCTTGGCCCACATAATGGAAAGATGTCTTCCTGGTCAGTTTATTTCAAAAGTCAGTTGGAGCAAATATTCGCATTTAAAAATTTTAATTCATTTTTTCAATTTTTGACATTTTCCTTTTAACAATATTTTTATTGATTAGAGTGAGAAGAACATGGGCACACCAGGATCTCTAGCTTTTATGTGGGTTCCAGGGAATTGAAACTGGGCTGGAAGACTTTGCAAGGCAAGCAATTTTAACTGCTGAACCATCATCTCAGCCCATTTTTGACATTTTCATAAATGTATTTAATGCATTTTGGTCTTATTCCCACAATGACTCTCTCTTGCCCCCCTAACCCCTTTCTTCCTCATTAATCCCCTTATTTTCAAGTCTTTAACAAGCTCACTGAGTTAAATTAAGGTTGCTTGCATGATATTCTACGATAAAAAGAGACTGTGTCAAACTGCCTTCTAACTCTATTTGTTCCCACAGATTAGTACTGCTTGAGCCTCAACCACAGAAGTGCCTTACTACAGTGGGCAGTGGTTAGTGCAGAGATGCACAGCTGGAAAAATTGCCAAGAATAAGTGACTACTGTGTGCTCAGCTTCCAACAGGACATCTAACATCTAAGACTCAGGGAACCTTACAGTAGTAAGGCAGAAGGAATGTTAGAGCAGGAGAATGGGCAGGAGGGCTGCGAAATGCTATCTTTTGGATACAGCCATGAACTCACAGCAGCTGTGGTTTCCAGTCCAATATTGAGCCCGCCAATACTTCACAATTGATGAGAGAAGTAGATGTGAGACCCCAGACCTCCCAGAGTACCTAATGACAGCTGTTGGTTTCTGGGAGAGGGAAGTCAGGTTCATGAGTAGTGTAGCCACTTTCCATGGTAAATAACTTCCTTCCATGATCATGCAAGTCATCCCTTTTAAAATCAGCATTACTAGGAGGAAACCTAGCAGATAAGAACTTGCTGCAAAAACATGAGGGCCTGAGTTCCAGCCCCAACACCTGCGTAAAAAAGGTTTGGCTGTATATCCCTCTAACCCCAGTCCCATGAAGGACACAGACAGGAGGATCCCTAGGCTTTCTGGTCAGCCAATCTGACCAAGAAAATGGCAGCTCTGAGTTCTCTGAGAGACTGTGGTTCAAGGAAACAGCTTGGAGAAGCAACAAAGGAGGATCCTATGTTCTCCTTCCGTCTCCATACACATGTGTGTGGGTGTGTGTGTGTGTGTCTGTACATATACCACAGCACATAAACCACACACATACACACACAAATACAAACTAGCATTACCTACCTTAAATATGTTAGCTTTGTTCTTCATCTAGCTATTGGCCAATGAAGTCAGAACTTTTAATATAAAGACTGCAGACTTTTCTATAAATCCTGGGTATTTTTTAGGAGGCTTTTTATCTGTACCTCACCACAGCTGCATTGTCTCAGATACCTAGC
The DNA here is from genome assembly GCA_004024765.1 of Zapus hudsonius. NCBI lineage: Eukaryota > Metazoa > Chordata > Mammalia > Rodentia > Dipodidae > Zapus > Zapus hudsonius. Next base: position 8,065 of record PVHP010000251.1, read on the forward strand.
TTGGTTTCCTTAAAATGGATTTGAGACGTTAAGGATACGCATAGTGCAAAAGGCATCTATGCACAATTTCCTACAGTTGAGTGACTTCTTTCCCTGGCCCTGTACTTGTCTTGTCCATATAGTACTTGGAGAGAGAAAGAAAGAAAGAAGAAAAACTTTAATGAAATCTTTCCAGAATATTCCCCTAGAGAGACAACAGCCCTTGTTTCTTTTCACTAGAATATGTCATTGTTTTATATAATTTCCTATTACAAGTGACACAAAAGGTTTGGAAACAAATACAAGTAACTTCATGCTGAGCATGCAAGGTGAGGGCAGAAGGATTTGATGCATTAGCAAGTCCCTCCTCCGTGTGGGAGCTCAGTGTTGTTTGTCTGCCTTAGGAACAGTCCTTTGAGTTGTGCTCTGACTGTGTTGTAACTTCAGAGGGCTTCCAGCACAGCACCCACACGGGTTCTTTAGGCTAGTCTAAATTCCTAGGCCATTACTACACTGACAGTCTCACTGTTAGGAAGAATTCACCTCCTCAAACAACCCAGGCAAGAAGGCCATTTTGGATCTTAGTACAGGTTACATGAAGGACCAGCTTTCACACAGGAAACATTTCCTGACTGAGCAAATCTTTATTTTTTATTCCACTTTCCAAAAGAGTCTTAGATGTTTTTATACCCCTTCATTTCTTCTCCTTTAAGAGTTGATAAAATAAGTTGAGATTTTCAAATTAATGTAAAAGGCTTTCTAGTCCTATGACTGAAAATGATTGTGCTTTTATCAATCAAAGATAAAGGCATTATAACAGACATCGCTGTAGCTCAGCTTGTACCTTCTTTAGCTGTCCTCAGTGCTGGGTAAACAGGCTTCACTTACCTTTCTCCTCCACTAAGTGCTCTACTAAATTTAGTATCAAACCAAACCTTTCACCTGCTTTTCCTGCTCTCTGTACAGTGCTCATCAAATCGTCTGCTCTGCCCAGACCACAAACACCTTCCTCTCATGCCCTGCCTCTGTCCCTTACCCATTCATTACTCTACTCCTCCTCCTCTCTACACAGAGTCACCTGCTTCACCACCCCCACGCCCACATCATGGCTGCTCCCTCTTCTGATGCAAGAGGCTTTTTACTCCAGTCTTGCCTCTTGTGGTCCATTCTCACAGTAACACCTGGAGCCCAGGGACATCCACTACCCAGAATCCTCCAAGGCTTCTTTCCATGTGAGACCCAGCCCTATTCTGCCCCATTCCCCTCTTCTTAGGTTTATTTCCTGCCAGTAGCTCTTTTTCCCCATTTTCATGTGAAGCTTTCTCCCTTGTCTTCCTCCGTCCCTGCTGGAAGGTCACACAGCAGCAGCAGCAGCAGCAGCAGCTTTGCTTCTCACCACCCTTGACCCTGCTTGCTGGGTCATCATATAGCCTAGCACTGCTTGCACACCATGTCTTCATATATTTGTTTATTCTCTTCCTGTGACCACAGGGAAGTCATTTTTATGTTCACTTCTGTACCTTCAGCACCTAGAACCATCAGTATCAAGCATTTAGTAAGTGCTCAGTAAAAACTTGTTACTTATTTTCTGGAGGTATTTATTTTGTCTGAGTAAATAAATTCTAACCCAGGTGGTAAATACATATAATTGTCTCTTCTTTATTTGTGGAGAATAGATTCTAAGACACCCTAGTGAATTCCTGAGGCCATGGATAGTTACTGAGCCCTATATAAATTCCCTTTTTCCTTTGTCTATCATCTATTTATCTATGTATCTCTGATAAAGTTTAATTTATGAAAAGACTAATGACTGACCTCTAATAATAAAAGGGAAAACGTTTAGCAGTTCACTGTAAAAAACTTGCCAGCATCATTGCACTTGTGCTTGGGGACCATTTTTGAGTAAAATAAGAACTACCTGAGCACAAGCACTGCACTACTCTGTCAGTTGATCTGATGACTGAGGTAAGCTCCTGACAGGAAGGTAGTGCCTACAGTGTGGACCCTCAGGTGATGTGGAATGGAGAGCCTGAGGTTTCCTTTCGCTGCTGAGAGTGACAGGCAGGTTGTGACTCGTAAGTGGCTTCTTTCTGCAAACTTTCATCTACTATTTTTGGACCATGGATAACTGACACCATGTGCAATGTCCCTGACTAAAGGGGACAGCTGTGTCACTTGCCTGCTACTATACTTAGAGTTTATACAGATTAGGTTAAAATCTTAGGAAAAAGTTAGGAAAATGGTTTTTGACCAGAAGACTGAGAGAATGTGATTTGATGGCAGTCTGGAACAAAAAGCTCTGTAATCCCAGCGTGTTATTTTTAGTCATTTTTCAGGATGTAATGGGATTGCTGTAGCAACCCATGACAAGCTGGTGGTTCGGGCCCTGGTGTTTTGGCCTCTTCCCAGCTTGCATCTTGATATCCTGCTTTCCTAACTCCTTCCTGTCCTTCCAGTCAGAAATTTTAGCTTTCATTTCCTCTCCTGAAAAGCCTGCCATTGAAAAGAATTGCTACCACTTTTACCCCAGACTCATGTGCCTTGGTGTCCTAGGCATGTCGTGAAGCTTAAAACACTTGAGAATAAACATACCACATGGTGAAGTCATTGCCCCACTTTTTTTTAACTATAATAAAGCTCTTTTTGCCTCCTGAATCATACTCATCTCTTTGCCCATTATTTATCATAAGCTATGTAAATTACTTAACAGCAAACATTACAACAACTTACTTAATTTGAAAAGCTTCCCTGGCTTTTCTTTTTTCTTTTCTTTTTTTTTTTTTCTTTTTCTTTTCTTTTTTTTTTTTTTTGCGTTCTCAGAATGGAACCAGCTCAGAAGGATTTCAGTCTAGGGAGAGTGGAAGGGAGTTCAGATGTTTTTCATTAAGTTACAGCTGGTGCAGCACAGCAGACTGAAATAAGTCACTGTACACACACAAGACTAAATGCAATCCGCATTTAACATTTCCACAAATAAATCTGTTATTTTATACCAACTTGAATTTTCCTTTGATTACCAAAATAAGCTGTTATTATGAAGTTCCAAATGCAAAGATTGGGATTGAGTTTAGACAATTTCCACACTGCTCATTATATTTTCTGCAGGTTGTAAATATTTGATGAACTTCATAAATTATGCTCTATGACTAAGTTGCCCAGTAAACACATGAATAACTACGATAGAAATTTAAGTTATGAAAAATAGTATGTGCTCTTTTTTGTATATAAAAATGATAAAACCAGAAGGGTAATTTGTTACTGGTGATAAAATGTTTTAACAAACTGAGTTGAATATTAAAATTACTTTGGTAGAATTTGAATTATGTTGAGTTGAAAGGCTTACTTCAGCAGTTCATGGAGAAGGAGTTAAGTCTTTGTTTTATAGGGTATTTGTTTTAAGGTTCCCTCCTTAGTTCCTCCTCATGCCTCAGCCAATATCCTGCAGATGCCACCTCCAGCTAGTGCCTGTGTGGATATGGAAACACAACACGGGCTTCTGAGAAATGCGGATTCCCTGGCCCCAGCCCAGCCTAATGAATCTGAAAAGCTCATGGGTAGAGCTTAGTAATGTTTTACCTGGTTTCTCAAGGTGGCTTCTCAGGCAGGAGGTGTTTGAGCCCATTGGATTAGGATGCAGATAGATTTAGACCCCCAAATCTCTAGTTTTGAACCCAAACAAGTTTTCATCAAGTTGCCTGAAGCATTCAGCTAGCCCAGTAGAACCACCATTCCCTGGTTCAGACATATATTAGAATCCTCCAAGGAAGAGCAAGGACAGGGAAACTGAGGTGAAGCTGTTTTGATGTCTCTAGAAATGTTTGTTTTTAATGTGCCCCATGTTAAAACCCTGGAGAGTCTTAAAGTAATCTTTTAAATTATTTGTTTTGTTTTGTTTTTCTGTGCTGGGGATCAAACCAAAGGTCTTGTGCATGCATGGCAAAAGTTATACCACTAAACTACACCCCCAAACCTTAAAATGTTACTTCTTAAAGTGCATATTGGCTGGTGGTTTCCAGATCCTAGAAGCTCCATTAGCACTAAGGAATGTTAGAGACACAGGCCTGGCCCAGACTTACTAAATCAGAAACCCATGTTCTGGTATGTAACCAAATAGATAATAACCTCCAGGTGATTGTGATGGTCACTCATGATGAAACCAGTGCTGTGTGGACACTCCACCGCTAGCCTCCATACCCTACCTCTCTTAAGAAGCCCAGGAGAACTCTCCTTAACTTGCTGGTCGACAGCCCAGACTCGCCTGAGCTTGTAAGCTGCAGGCTTAAGCAGTTTTACCCAGCCCACCCTCAGAATACTCACTAAGTCACTCATTGCCTCACAGTTTTTTTGAGGTTCAAGCATTGCGTGTGTGTGCGTGCCTATTTCATGCCTCTAAGACTGAAAGTTGCCGTTTTCTTGCTTATTTTGCTCTCCATGAGAACAAATCAGTGAGGTGCACTAGAAGCCTCCTGGAAAAACTGACTGGACATGCATTCTCAAGCTATAAATCGCCCACCTCACCCCGATGTTTTCTTCTTACCATGTAAAAGACAATGGAACTTACTGTTAATTTTACTTCTAGGTTGAATTTAGATTACTCATGCCCAAACCCCCACCTGCACAGGTAGGACATGAACAATATGAACAAAGACGGATTAAAGAAATGCAGGACCCACAAAATCGGTCCAGTGAGAAGACCAGAGTAAACATTGTATGTGCTTTAAAATTTGGCAAAGACTGTGGCCAGCTTTGCACGCCAAGTAAGCTGCTTGTGGAATCTGTCTGGAAGAGTCTGTGGAGGTTCGGGAAGATCTTGACATGCGTTGGAGGAGGCGTGCCAGAGGAGCTTTACCTTCTGTGAAGATTACAGCAGGGTGACAGCATGGGGCTGAGCATTCTGCTGCCTAGAACGTGATCAGTGATCTTACCCCCTAGGAGCCCAATACCAGACTTCCTGAACCAATTCTGCCTCACAACACAATGCCCAGTGCTCCCTATGCGCATTAAGGTGTTAGAGGGCTAAAGGCAGAACATGAGAACATCAGCCATTCTTGGCTTCACCCATGTTATAGAGAGAAAGACTACATAGGCATTTGCATGTGGGTCCAGGTTTATTCCTGGGTGAAGCTAGAGGGCAGGGCTTGCTAGGTATCCACAACTTATCTCAAGGACTACAGTTTCTTCAAGAGAAGCATTGTCTTTATTGTCTAATCAAAACAAGTGAGTGAAAGTAGAATGGTTCCTGAATTATTTGTTGTAGTGCACACAGAGAATTAGCACAATCATTTGAGTGCAGAGCAGCACTAATGGACCAAACACCAGCCACAAAAGAAGTTGTCCCCTCCAGATGACCTTTGAATTGGCCTAGAAAGCCACACCAGGCTGTCAACAATAAAGCAAAGGGCATGGATTGAGCCTTGGAGTGAATGCTCTAAGAGCACAACAAGATGGGTCTCAAATGGCAGTCTGGTATTTATAGTCCCCAGAAATTGTATTATCTCAGCTTGCAGATACCAATTTTGGAGGGAAATGGCCTAGACACAGGCTCATTTGCATATAAATGTACAGTTACCACAGTTATCTGTCAGTCAGCCTGTTATCAAGGTTACTGTTGGGCCACATGCTTGACTCAGATATAGCTTACATTATTAGAAAGTTCAAAGCTGAATTAGTGCTGCCCAGTTATATTAATCATTATTAAAATATCAATTTATTTAGATGCACAGAGGCTGTAACTTGGCAAATTGCACATCATACAGTAAGGTCTAGACAAGATTTTAAGTCTAAAGAGCTGGGATTACAGAGTTAACCAGAAATATCAGGCCTAGTTACTTTGTGGGAGAGAGAGCAAGAGACAGTGATTGTCTTTAAAAAATGCTTTCCCAGGAATCTGATCACCACATGACCTTTGTGGAACCTACAAGGTAAACATGATCACTCACTGCTCAGAAGCTTGTCTGCAGAGCCAGCCCTGGCCTCACCAGCTCTGTGCTCTGCACCTCCAACCCTTCAACATCCTGAAAAAAATGTGCAATCTTTTTTTCCTCTAAAAGTCCTTAAATTGTCATTCTTAGTGCTGGACTATGTAAAGGCAAAGCTTCTAATCAAAATGTCTGTCCAGGAACAGGAACTGGCAGTAGTGGAAGTTTTGCTGATGTCTTCAGGGAGTTTCATCTCTAACATCACTGAGGGTTTCGACAGTGAGCATAGCAAAATGAGAATGAAGCCTTGACCTGGGCTTAGATCCCTGTGGCCCATCCACTAAAGCATAGTGGCCAAGTCATTTTAACCACTTGTATGGAGATTGCATTGCTGACCTCTGTTTCCTGATGCAAGGCATCACATGCACTGTAATCTGCATAGAAAATGCAGCAGAGTTAAAAAGAAAGCTTAGATCTCTTAAAAATATCTTCCCCCAGCTCCCGTGCTCTCTTTAGCTGCAATGAAATTCATATTATGTAACTTAAGCATTTAAAAAATATTTCATATTTATTTTAGAGAGCAGGAGAAATGGTAGACAGAGAGAATGGGCATGCCAGGACCTCCTGCTACTCCAAACTCTAGATGAAGGTGCAGCTTTGTGCATCTGGCTTTACATGGGTACTGAGGACTAGGACCTGGGTTGTTAGTGTTTGAAGGCAAGTGTTTTGACTGCTGAGCCATCTCTCCAGCTCAAAATTAAGCATGTTAACATGAACAAATTCAGTGCTCTGTAACCACAGCTCCTTATTTCCAAAACATCTTCACCATCCCAAAGGGAAACCCCATCCCTGCTGCCACAACCCCTGGCTGCCACCTTAATTGCTTTTCTTAATGCATGTTTGAGTCTCTTTTATATCCAGTTAATCTACTGCTATTTGTAGATTTTAAATATATTTCATTTTATCACCTACAGGGTTATCATATGCATTTTTAATATATATTTATTTTCCATAATGAGTTACATTATTTTTAGTGGGTAAACAATGAGTTGTTATCCCCAATTCCCCAATGCCCCCTCTCCCCATCCCCAATCAGCTGGATATCCTCCTCCCTGGGCAGTCTGGATCAGTCCTTGTGGCAGGGGACCATGGATAGCCTAGTATTCAGCATGGTTCTCCTGGCCCAAGTGTGTTGTTACTGAGGGGTGTCATGCCTCTGGATAGTCTCCCCCACCATTTTTTTGTCTTTGAAACTGTTTGTTGGGCTTTAGTGTCACTGTAAACCCCCATGATCTTTGAGAGGGATTTTCTGGGTGTGATTAGCTTTTTCTTCTTTGGAAGGCATCCAGCCTCTTGGGCACTTGTGTCTGGAATGCTGTGCTGTTGGTGGGGGCCGTGTTTCTCCTTGCTGGAGCCCCTCTCATTATTGTATTTCTGGAACATGAGCAGTTGAGGAATGGCCCCTAGACCCAGCCAGAGCAGCTCACATTGTTCTAACTGCAGTGACCAAATGTTTCCACCAGAGAATGCAGAGTGCATCACTCTACTTTCATCACAGGCATATTGTGAAGTTAGGATTTTGCCTTTTGGCTCCTGGGAAAGAAACTGTCAGTAGCTTTAAATCACTCCTCCATTTTTCATACAGCCCCAGTTTTCACTGCTAGTAAAAATTGCTGCTGGGAACATTTCATGTACGTAACATGGATATACATATATGTGTATATTTTAATTCTTTGGGCCTAACTAAAAGCTGGAATGCATGAAGAGGCCACTTCACTTTAGATGCAGCTAAGTTGCCTCTAAGCTATATGGTCTGGAACAAGTAACTTAATCATAGTCCACGGTTTGCACACACAACCCTTGGTTTACCCAAGGAGGGAAGAGCTGAGCTTAAACATGTGCCTAAACAAAACACATAACCATGAAAACCATGCAATAAAGAACAGATATGGTCCCCAAAGCTAAAAATTTCTCATTTTTAAAGAAAAATTTGCTGATCCTTACAGTAATACAAGTTGGACATCCTCAATCCTAGAATTATAAATTGGAAATATTCCACCATTAAAAAAACATTTGTCACAGACATGAGTCTAAGAACTATGAAATTCCGTACCTGACCTCACATGGCACATCATAGTTAAGACATAGTTTCACAAAAATACTCTAAATATGTTTCAGCTATGTGAGTGACAAATTTTTTAAATGTTGATGAGTTTTTGTTTATCCATCCTAGTGCTGTATATCTACAGATAGTCCACCATCTGAAGCCGTATCAAACACTTCAGGTCTCTGGCATTGCTGATGATGTCAGACCCTCTTCAGAGTGTTATGTACATCATTCATTCTCACAATATCTCCACTGATGGAGTGTTACAATTATCCTCATTTTGTAGAGGAAAAATAGGCCCTAGGAAACTGAGAAGCTTGCCCAAGGCCATACAGCTGGTAAGTGGTGGTGGCCCCACTCCAGGTCCTGAATTTCACTACTGGTTACTTATAGCGCTCAGTTCTCTCAACAGCCTAGAGACTGGGGTAGGAACAGCCCCTTCCACTATTTCGGCAAACACTGCAATGCAGTCTTCAGTGAGAGGTGTATGCTTGGAGAAAGCTGCACAGCTAAAATTTCAAAAGTATCCACATAAAAAGGGCTGCCTAGTCCAATAAGCCAGGAAAGACTTGTCTAGACCTGTTTCCTGACCCTTAGAAGGTTTCTTATTCCAGGAAGCATTTCAGCAAAGAGGACCGTGTTTACCTATAGTATTTCCTATAGCTTTTTGCCTTTATGGGATGGACATTAGTTAAAACCTTTCAGGACTGTTGCTATACAGAACATGTCAGTCAATGATGTCATAAAAGTATTATTCAACCACATGTCTTTCAACAAGGAACAAAACAGGGAAGCAGCCTTGGCATTCATTCAATCATCTGTACCGTAAATATTCTGTTTATTGTCCTAGAGTTTGGGTTGCTGATACCTCTTCCCCTTTATTGGATGTGTATCTGAAGGGACCTTTCTCTAAAAGAATGTTATGTAATAAAACTACAGCCCAGGGGCTGGAGAGATGGCTCAGTGGTTAAGACACTTGCCTCCAGTGCCTAAGGCCCCGGGTTCAATTCTCCAGGACCCACATAGGCCAGACCTACAAGGTGGTGGCCCTGGTATGCTCTCTCTCTCTCTCTCTCTCTCTCTCTCTCTCTCTCTCTCTCTCTCTCTCTCTCTCTCTCTTTCTCTGCTTGAAAATGAACAAATAAAATATTAAAAAATAGCCCATTGGTTAATATTATTTTAATGCCTCTTATGTTGAAAATCCTATTCGAGTTATAGGATGAGCTGATAGATTTGATTTTTATGCACTTAACAAGTTGACACTTCCTAGACTAGAGTTAGTCAGAGGCTCCTTGGCTGATTTTCCATATTTGAGACTCAGTAGCTAAGGTGATTTGTGGATTGGAATTCTATTTACCTTGACATGAAGTCATTTCCCAATGGTGTCAGTTGGCACATTTCAGAATGAAGGTGACCTTGGGCATTGTAAATGCAGCCGTCAACCAATGATGCATCTTCATGAACATCTTTCCATTCACCATCTATGTATTTTTAGCACCAGGGTTCCACACAACTGACAGTTGAGACAAAAAAATGCAGACTCCAAAACACTGGGGGTTTCTGAAATGTAAAGATTGATGCTTTTGGGTTTTCTCAAAATCTTAAAAGTTCTTTGATTGTTTTAGAGATTTCCATAGGAATGTCAAGTAAGTGTTATATAAAATAAATGTAATACCTCATTTTCCTATTGAATGATGTCAGGGGTTTGTAGGGACATAGATGCTCTGTGGACCAAGGCACCAAAGAATGCCATCTGTTCTTCATCTGAAGGTGGTACACACAAGCATAAGACACTGCTGTGTGCTGAGCATGCACATGTTTTCTTCCTTGTGGTTATTGTATATGTAATAGTCTATTTTTAGAGGTAGATGGAGTTCTATAGATCGTAAAGGACAGTGTTACACAATGTTTATGAAACCAGGCTGAGGCAGTAAAAAGAAAAATGCCTCTTAGAATGCTAATGTGCAGATGGCATCAGAACTTGACACTTTTGCTAGAGTCAGTACCAAGAACAATGCAGTGTATTCTCCTGTCCAGTGACTATTTAGAGGTCATTGTTGACCTAACTACCCAGGCTAGTCAAGATAACCAGGCAAGCTGACACCCTGTTTTGAGTACCTGCAAGTGACTGGACTAATTGTGACTAGTAATGTATAAATATTACCCAGGATCTCTCTGTCCAGCACATCCCCACACACGCATACCTGGCAACTTCCTTCCTGCCGGATGCCCATTCATCATGCTGGGGATCAGGTGGCACTTAGAACATTTCTCCTTTAAATTCCATCAGCATCACTCAGAACAGAATGGAAGGTGAATAATGTGTGTGACCTGGAGGACTTTCAGACTTCTCTTCCCCTCACTCCTCTTTTCAAATTTGAACACTTTATGAGAATTTTCAGTGAGTTCCTGAAGGTTTTATGATTATAATTGGGTTTTCTTTCTTCTACTGAAGTTTTGACAGACCTCTCCTAGGCACCAGTCTCAGAAGTAGTTTGTTGTTTCATTTCACAGGCTCAGGAATCTCATCCACCTTGGGCTTATCAACTGGATTTGTCGAGGGCAGTAGCTTAGTGCCTAGTAAGCTCAGTGCCACTATCGTGTGTAAAATTCAGTTGCTCACCAGCTTTGTCACGTGACAATATACTTTAATATTTATGGTAAATTTCTTTTGTGTTTGTTTTGATTGGTTTTTTCTAGTATCTCTCTTGGCACTATCACCACCAAGGAAGTGCAAGAGTCCCCAGAACTGGCTTTCACATCTTGGGAGATTCATACTTAGTATCTGTGCTTTCTTCTTTGTGTGGTAGAGCCAGAAAGTTGTTGACCTAAAAGTGAGAAATGGTGGGTTTTTTTTTTTTTCCTATGAGCATGGTTTAGTGGTTGGTTTGAGTATGCATACTTTTCTAGTCAACTCCTATTTAATCTTAGCCTCTACCCCCTGCAGTTTCTTAATTCCTGGGCTTCAGTCCTGGGCCAAGGGCCATGGTAACAGGAGACATTGGAATGTTGGCCATTAGCCTACACTGCCTCTTGCTGCTATGCTGGCTCCAGCCCTGGACTTCACCAGAGGGTTCAACTCATTCCAGTCACCACTGTCTTATAAAGTGGACCTATTTGGTTTCAGCACATATTCTGGTGCTGAAGCCACCTCTAGAGTTGTTAGTGTGCAGATCGGTGGCCTCATCTATGGAATTCCTAATTCATTAGGTTCGAGAAAAGATACTTCTGCTTAGCTCCTACATGGTGCTCAAACTGCTGATTGTGTAACCTCTCTCAAGAACTATTGATGTATCAGTTCACTTTCCTGTCAGTGTGCCTATAATACATGAAGAAAACCAGTGAGAGAGAGGAATTATTTATTTTGGCTCATGGTTTCAGAAGGTTCAGTCCATGGTGACTTGGGCAGAATATCATGGCAGTGGGAGCATATGGCAGAGGGTGTTTTCACCTCAGGAAAGACAAGAAGCAGAAACAGACAGAGGTACTCGGGACACAATACAGCACCCAAGACTCACACCCATGAACTATTTCCTCCAGCTAGGCCCTACCTCTTTGAGGTACTTCCCAGAATAAAACCACTAGCTGGGGACCAAGCCTTCGACACAAGCGCCTGACAGGGACATTTAATATTTAAGCCATAAGACTTGGCCTGGAAAAGATAGAACTGCTCTTTCCTTGGTGGACTTATTCTTGGTATTCAAGATATGCAATTTGTCTAGAAAAAAATGTACAAGGTTTAGTGCTCTCACATGAACAGTTCACAAGAATCAAGGAAGCTTGAATGCCTTAAATGACATTTCTTGGAAACTTGGTAGAAAATATAGAAGTCAGTGCAAATACCAGACCTATTGAATCCAAGTCCTTTAGCCAAATCCCCAAGTGATCCCAGGGCACAAGAAAGTTCAAGAAATAACTTCTTCACCGAATTTAACTCACATCATCTGGTACAATGGTTCTTAATTATAGGTTCACTTTGGAATTACCTTCAGGATTAAAAATGGAGATTGATGGCCCAGATGCACTCTGGCTGTTGTTGGTCAGCATTTCCAAGCATGGACCCAGGCTTCCAAAATGTCTCAGGTGACTCTAATGAAGAGGCCTGGGAACTGCTAACCTAGTCTATACCTAGGGTTTTCTTTTCCCAATGAACCAGCTAGAAGTCACTTCCTAAAGCCGCTGCCAAAATAAGTACTGAACATTTCATGCCAACTCATACTTTCACCTGGTTTAATGAAGTGTTTTCTATCACCATACTTTTCTAGACCCAAAAGAAGAAAGATCTGCTGTCTTTTCATGTTAGAACTAGAGATACTGGCTGTCTGCGGCTCAAATGCTTTCTAAAACCAAGATTCTAGTTTAATATAAAGGTACATCTATTCCACTGAATAGTACTCCTCTGGAGCTTGGTGACCTGTGAACACACATCCTGAGCACTTTGTAAGGAATCTTATTTTCAAGATTACGCATTATGGAAGTCTTTGTTCAGAAAGCTTCCTAGTTTGTACCAAGTGCCAGGATCAGAGTCTTCTTATCCTTTAGCGTCCTTCCAGCTGAATTCACTACAAAGGGTTTAAAAGATGTATTTCTTCATTTATTTATTTATTTATTTATTTATTTTTTTTTTTTATGAGAGAGACAGATAGACAGACAGACAGAGAGAGAGAGAGAGAGAGAGAGAGAGAGAGAGAGAGAGAGAGAGAGAGAGAGAGAAGCACACGAGACAGAGCGAGAGCATACGCACCAGGGCCTCCTGCCACTACAAACTAATCCAGATGCATGCACCACTTTGTGCATCTGGCTTTAAGTGAGTACTGGGGAATCAAACACAGATCATTAGGCTTTGCAGGCAAGTTAAAAGCTATATTTCTAGTTTATAAATTTCTGACATTATTTGATCATATAATGACTAATTAATACATTACTTGGAGGCACATAAAGAACAGAAAATTTAATTAAGTTTTAAATATTTCAGATAGCTCCTGTACTAGGTACTTTTGTGGCACAGACCAAAATACTTGAGTACAAACTTAAAGAAAGGGACAATTTGGTTTGGCTCATGGTTTCAGAGGATTCAGTTCTGGGTGTTTTTAGCTCCTACATTGAGCAGAATATCATGGTGGTAGGGCTCCTGAAGCAGAAGAGTTCTTCACATCACGGGAGAGGAAGACAAGAAGGCTAGTGTACTTCACTGGACCCAACCCCAGTGATTTACGTGCTTTAATTACACCCTGCCTCCTACAGTTTCCACAACCTCCCAAATTACTGCCACCAGCTGGGTTCCAGGTATTCATTTCATGCGCCTGTGGGGGGTGGGTGAGTTAAAATTCAAATTCTCCTACACCAGACAAAGAAGGTTAGAGTGAATCCTGGGAGCATCTTGCTTCTACCAACAAGTTTGAAATTTCCCCTAAGCCTACAGGCTAGAATTTCCATTCTCACAAAAAAAGGCCAGGTTGTGTGGGATAATATACAAGCAGGAGCCAGTCAGGAACTCAGGGTCCATCCCTGAATCAAATACCACATGTCACAGCTTGCTGGGGAATGCTGTCTCTCTTAAACACATGTCCCCCAAAGCTCATATGTTGAAATCCTAACCTCAAGGTGATGGCATTATGGGGTGGGGCCTTCAGGAGGAGATGAAGTCATGAGGGTGGCCCATATTTTTTAAAGGACCCTTTGCCTTCTGCACCATGCATAGAACACACTACAAGGCACCCTATGTAGACATGAGCACTCACCAGACACCTCATTTTTTAGTATCGTGATCTTGGACCTCGCAGACTCCAGAACTACGAGAAATAAAATATAAACCTCTTTTGGTTATAAGCTACCCAGATTGTGGTATTTTATTATGGCTGCCTAAACAAACTAAAACAGAAGCCAAGTGAAGACCTTCCAAGGTGAGTCAGTGGGAGGAGACGTCAGTGTTAGAAGAGGCCACTCTTCTAGACCATGTTTCCCAAACTAAAGTGCATGGGGTCCCTAGGGAGCTGATGAGATATGATCTCTGATCCAGCCAGTCAGGTGTGAGACCCAAGACTGCATTTGTAACCAACTCCCTGGGGAGCCTGTCTGTAGACTGTTTTGTATGGTTTGAGAATCTGCTCCTTCTATGTGAATTTTTATAGTCACTGGGAAAGCTTGTTTAAAAAAATAATAAATTTCTGTTTTCCATCCCTCACATACCTGGCCCGATTATTTGCCTTTTATCAATTTCCAGGTAACCCTGATGCCAGTCCCTGGAACCAGTTTGTTGGTTGTTTGGTTCTGAGATAGGGTCTCATCATGTAACACAGGCTGGCCTCAAACTCAAAATCTCCCACCTCAACCTCCCCTACCTAGTGGCTGGGGTTATAGGTTTGTGCCAGCTCACCTGGCTGTTGGAATGCTTTAACTGGAAAGTCCTAGTTAACGTCTGAGTAGATTTAGTGGACTCCACTGCTTCCCCCAGTAGCATCCTCTTTATAAACAGAGCCAGATGCCAGAATGAAGGAGGATGCTGCCTGACCCTTTGGAGAATACTACAGGGTGAACTTGGAGAGAGCTTCTGGTCTTACTCAACTTCACAATGCACTTCTTTGACCAAAGGCTGAGAGCGATGCTTCTAGAACAAAGTTTTCAGATAAGTCAGAGATGAAGAGAATTCTGCCTGAAGTGGAGCTCACAGAACAGAGCTGGGATGAATTATCTGAGGGCCAAGTTATCTTCGGAAAACAAGCCTATCTGTACAGAGAATAAGGACAGATGCTTCTGGATCTTTCTTTTGTGGCTAAGGAGATTTGGGGTGATGCTAACTTTTTGCTATTTTATTTCCATCAAGGGCATGAGTACAATCACAGCAAACCTCAACTACAGCCCTGGCTAGCCTAGAATGTGCTATGTAGAACAGGCTGGCCTTGAACTTGTCACAATTCTCCTGCCTTTGCTTCAACTGATGTTTTCAAGGAAAAAAAAATTGATGTTTATACAAAGTATAAGTTGGTATGATTAGCTCTTACCATGTCATTTTATATTCTTTTAATTAGAAAGGGATCTTTTTGCTATGAAAATCCTAGTGTTCCGACAGCAACAAGACAAATCCTGGGAAGGCTGTCACTTGCCAGGAGGCTGCATGCTACCAGCATGGTGAAAATAAGTTTAAGGAGTCCTGAGAAAGAGGACTGAAGTTCTGAGAAACTAGAGACAGCTCCTGTCTCTCCCTCCCCAAAATGCCCTGCAAAATCCTTCACAATTCTCTTACAGGATCCACCCCCCTCCACCCCCTGCCCCATTTTCCTTAGAAGGACAATTCAGTAAATCTCGAGTTAATTTAGAAGATGCTGCTATAAAGAAGAACTGAAGAGATGGCTCAGCAGTTAAAGGTGCTTGCTTGCAAAGCCTACTGGCCTGGTTTTGATTCCCCAGTACCCACATAAAACCAGATGCTTAAAGTGGTACATGCATCTGGAGTTCATTTACAGCAGCAAGAAAGCTTGGAGTGCCCATATACATACTCTCTCTCTCTCTCTCTCTCTCTCTCTCTCTCTCTCTCTCTCTCTCTCTCTCAATAAGATGATGTAAACCATTACAGATTAAGAGATCAGGAATATGACAGTGGTAGAATGCATGTTTAGTGTGTACAAGGGTCTGGGTTCAATTTCCATCATACATTCATGCTTACATACATACATGTAAGAAATCAGTAACCATACAGCCTGCTGGGGAAGTGGGGAAGCCATGTCCCTCTTGACATCAGATACAACTTCCTGCCATGGTGGGGTTCTGCAGCACCCAGTTGGCATGTGCACTCAGAACAAATATACCAGAAGGAAGATGTCAGTGTGACAGAGATCTGGCATGAGGATGTCCCCTCCAGGCAATGTACATATTCCAAAGCTCACAGATTCCAAGTGTGTAATGCACGTGACTTATTTTCACCAGTATAAAAGGGAACATCACTATTTTTTGTTTCAGTTAATCTAGAAATGATCACAATTGTAGGTTTATTCCTGGCAAAACATTCCAAAGAAACTCTAGGCCTCTACTGACACCTGCTGGCTTTGCATCTGCATAATGTTCAAGAAGAACAGCAAAATAAAGACACACATCCACTCTCTCTTTTCCCCCACAGTCCTTGGACCTCATACTCAGTGTGTTTGACCAGAACCAGGAAGAGAGAGAGTCTTCCTTGGTTACAGGGAGAGGTGTGGACAGGCCCTTGAGGAAAGTTCTACTAACATGAAGAACTGCCTCTGGGCAAAGCCCTTGACCTTGGATTTCATCATCACTAGGAGAAAACCACAGTCCCCCTTCTGCCTCCTCCCCCAGGACCTGATGGTGCTCTTAGGACTCTGGTGGCATTTACTACTAACTAAATCCATGGGCCCTGTCACTGGAGTGGTAACCTCAGAGGTCACACTCTGTGACCTTTCCATTCTAGTAAACAAGATTCTTCCCTAGTGCTGTTTTCCGAAGATGGATGAAGGCTACTTAAGCCTCCTCAACCCCCACAATTTATTTCTAGAAACAACTAAATTAGCATGGTCAGAACAGGCCAGTGACATTCTTACTGAATTGTCCATTTTTGTGCCCCAGGAAATGGCAGACTTTGTTTTGTTTTGGAACACGTCACAAGCCTTCAGGTTGAAAAGACACTTCCCAGTTAATGCCAACCAAATTATTTGTGCTTTTTCTGTCTGGTCTTGGGAAACTCTGTGTGGGCCTGTGGTTCGTTAGGCCAATAACAGGATATTTGATAATCTCCCAGGAGTTAAGTCCATATTTAGCCTGACAGCAAGAGAGGTCTGGTGAAAAACAAGGCATTCTTTAATGCTTCTTTTTCATTTCTTCCGCCCCCCTCCACCTCACCTTCATATTTACTGAAGCTTTTAATGCTATTTATAGTTCTCAGAAACATGGCCTTTGCTAACTGCAAAAGGAAATGTCATTCTTAAAGCTCTCAGACTTTCTTTAGAAAGCTGTTAGGAGTGACTGGAACACACAGAGACAGTGAAGACCATCACACCTATCAACATGGCTTCAATTAAAAAAATACTCTTTGCTGGTGAGAATATGGAAAACTTGGGCCCTTCATGTACTGTTGGCAGCTATGTGAAATTGCACAGAGACCATGGTGAGCAGTACGGTGGCATTACCATGTGATCCCTACAGCCCATCTGTAGGTATTTATCCAAAATCATTCATAGAATTATTCCTAATAGCCCAAGAGAGGAAGCAAGTGCCCTTCGACAGAGGACTAGATACATGAGTATGGCATGCACATACAAGGAAACAGCATTCTCCTGACATATTTAAAAATATAGATGGAGCTTGAGGACATTATGCCAAATGAAGTAAACCAGTCCAAAAAGGATAAATCCTGTGTGATTCTATTTGAGTGACACCCAGAGTCAAAGTAATAGAGACAGAAAGCAGAATGGTGCTTGTTTAATGGGCCCAGTGCCAGTAATGCAGGATGAAAGCAGCTGTGTGGTGAGCCGCTGGGGATGGCCGCAGGGCATGCTCAGTTCACTTCATGCCCCTGGACTGGACACTTGAAAGTGGTTTAAGATGGCAAATTTTATGCTCTGTGTATTTTATCACAAGTGAAATAAAAAGAAATTAAACAGGAAAACCAAAAGAGCACCCTTATAACTCAGTCGCAGCCTCTGGCCCTTGCAGACATTAAATCTTTTGCCCTGATCATGTTAACCTTGGTGGGATTGAGCTGTGCTGCTCAATAGAAACTTCTCTGGTGACCGAAATGTTTCTTGTCCTACACTCTCCAGTGTGCTGAGTGTCAGCCCCATGCTGGCCTCTGAGAGCATAAATATGTTCCTGAGACACTTCATTTTAGATTGATTCAATCTGAATTCCACAGTGCTACTAGAGTTTACATCCACATTGCTGTCTATTCCCAAAAATCTTCCCTTTCTCTGCACTAGCCATAAACTGAAGCAGTCAGGCTGTGTACCTGAGAAGATAAGGCGACAACTATGGATGGCATCCTTGTGCTTATATCCCTTGGTATCAGCTTGGCACAAAGCATACTGCTGAGGCATCATTCTCTTATGGTGTGCACTGGCATCAGTGGATCCGAGAGCAGAGATGGCCTTAGTTCTTGGGCTGGCCTTTCCTAATGAAATGCCCTTGTAGAGACCCGACTCCCTTGTTGCCATGTTCACTCTGCCTTCCCTTCTCCTTATAAATCCATGGAGTGATGGTATGAACTGCATTTGAGGTCCAGGTCCTTATACAGACATTAGATGAGCATATCACTGCCTGTACTGGCTACCTCGGCAGTCAAGGTATCTTACTTTTTAAGGTTTTGCTGGAAATATAAATAAACACAGGTACGATATATGACAAATAGAGATTGAAAGAATTATAGAATGTAGTGAAGCTCCTCTAAAATGGGAACAGGTAAATAGATCAGCACTATAGCATTGCTTCAAAAGAGCTGAGGTTGCCAGCCACTGAAGGAAGGCTTGCATTTAAACAGGCTGCAAATAGAAAGCTTAACTAGCCAATCAGGGGGCAACATTCCTTTGAGGCAACCCACTATTTTTCAGATTTTGCAGCACCATAGATGCCACATTTATCTTCCTGGAAAGAACGAAAGCTGCTCTTTAAAGAATAAAACATTAGCACACAAAATATAGATGGTTATATCGGGAAGGGAATAAAAGGAGAGTTTATAGTTTTATTACACAAACTGGATACAGCCTGTCTAATAAAAAGATCACCATATTTGGCTGCAGCAGATTTGCTCACTGAGAACTTTTTTTTCTCTCTTTCAGCAATGGGTAGAAGGCCTGAGATCAATCATACACAACTTCAGGGCAAACAACGTCAGTCCAATGACATGCCTCAAGAAACAGTGAGTTTTGTTTGCATCACCCTTTGTTCTTGGAAATTACCAAGCAAGTGGTCCAACTAGGAGACAAAAGCACAACTCCACACACATCCGTATCAAACAGAAGTTTTGATGCCCAAAAGCTACTGGTCACTCAGTATCCTATGGATCACAACTGCTGACTTTCATGTCACCAAATTAAGTCTTAGAGATAGTTGTGTGTGTGCTTAGAGCCCTAACTGATCACTGTGGTAGCTCAAGCCTTCTCTGCATGAAACTGAAGGTAAAGCCATAAGAAGAATTTGCAAAAGCACCCATTGCTAAGGATTAACAGGAAGTCCTGACCCCAATTATAATGCTTCTTATTTAGCATTATAAATAAATCCAAATGTTCTTCTCAATACCTTTCTATGAGTCAATCAAGGTTCCAAACATCTTACTGCAGCTCACCTTGTCTAAAATCCACACTGGTACCACAGTGGTAGATTTTAACCTTAGTCAAAATAGACCATCAGAGTTGATGAAAGTTCCGTAAGTATAAATCCAGTGACAGGCAGCTGTGAGGTGGCAAGGGGACAAAGTGTCTCTAAAAACAAGGCCCTGGCACTAAGAGTGAGATTCATTGATTTTCTGGCCAACAGGTGAGTTCCTTAGACACCTTCCACCCTGACCTCCTGGTCATGTAGCAGGTGGACTCTGGGCTTTGGATCCTAGCTTTGCTACTTCGGGCATATTATTGACCTCACTGTCCACTTTGAATAAAAATTACCATGTAGACAAACTGGAATGACCTCACCCTCTCAGTCATCTTCATGTGCAGTACTAGTTATTGGAATTCTCTCTTAACTTCCTCCCTGTCATCTCTCAATGCAGAGAAGTTACTCAGGCCTGTAGATCCCCTTTGGCTGTGGAGCTGCCTTTCTTTTTCCATAACAATGCCTTTGGCATAGTCTTAAAGAGGACTGTCCCATTCAGCTCACATGTAGCTGGAATGAATCTTCACACCAGGCGCAGTTTATGGGAGGAAACGATTTATTTAAGCTACAGATCGAGGGGAAGTCCCATAAAAGTGAAAGAGGCTGGCCCTCTTTCACAGGTCTAAGCAGAGAGAAAAACCCATCACCAACACCACACACAGAACAGGGAACCAGCCAGAAGGGCCAGGGGGCCAATTTTTTCCCCTTTATATAGGCTTAGGGTGGGGTCTTGCAACCCTATCCCAGACTTAATGGCTTCCTGAGTCTCTGGAATTTCCTCCCTGCATGGCCCACACAGGAAAGGATGTTTACTTCCAACTTCTTTTGAGCTTCTTTATATCCTGCCCCCTACTGAGAGGCTGCCTTCCTGTAAACATCCTCAGAGTTAACCCAAGAGTTACTAAAAAGGTCAGGTTGACAACAAAACCTAACCATCACAAGGACCCTAGTGAATATTTCATTTTACTTTGGGTGCTGCTAGTCTCAAGAGATCAAAGACTTGTGGAAGGCTTGCTTATACATGAATGACCAGAGACCCAGACACAAGAGCTTGGAGCAGTGGGACAGTTAATCATCTAGCCATCAACTGCCCACTAAGGGTGCAGATGTAGCCACTTCTCCAAAGAATTTCCCTCTGCTAAATGGGAGTCACCATGCCTGGGTGATGATGCTATCTCTTCCTTTTGGAAGCTCACAGTCATTGACAGGCTGGAGCATGGTCCACAAAGCTAAATAAACCCTGTGCTGCCAAAGCAAGAGCATATCACATGAGAGCCCAGTAAAAACTCATTAATACCACTAGTTTGTTTTAACATTTTCTCTACACAACCTGCCTTCTTCCCTCCATTGTCTCACATTCATCCCTGAACAAATGTGCTTCTCAGACTTCAGACAGAAAGTTTACAAGATTATCAGGCTATTGGGACTGGAAACAGAGAGAATGTTCCTAGTTTCATAATCTTGCTACTTGTGAGTTCCATGTGTCCTGAGCCAGGGAAGGCAAGGAGTTACTCATCATTATGATCACCTCCTCTGACAACTGAAGATTAAGGAAAGTTCCCATTTACTCTACACCATCTTGCTGAAGGCTGGGAGCAGCAAACCCTCTGCATCTACAGAACAGGGTTACCCATTTGCCTTTCCTACCACCTGCGTGTCACTCAAGACCAGCATCAAACATAAACAAGGGTTGCATGGTGGTCTGCTCAGTGCAAGCACCCAATTTCCAGTTCCTCCAAGGCTGGAATTTTTAAAATCCAAGACTTATAGTTAAATTTGAATTTCAGATAAGTAGCAGATAATATTTTACTATAACTATGTTTAAACATTAAACAGAACACACTAAAATATTACATTGTCTGTTAAATTCAAATTTAGCTAAGTACTATAATTTTGTTTACTAAATCTGAGAACTAAAAGCATCTCATACAATTGTCTCTTGAGTTTTAGAATGAATGTTTCATTTGTGAACAAGCTTTCTTTCAAAGTTCTTAATGAAAATAAAGCAGGTTCTCTTAAGGAACTCAAAGGGTGTCTTTGCTCTTGTTTCCCAGCTGGATGAAACTGGCGTTTCTGACCAACACAACTGGTAAAATTCCCGTGAGGAGGTAAGTCAGTCACTTTCGCTTATGCTTCCTATCCTGCATCAGCCTTCACCATTCCAAACCAGAGACAGCCTGCTACAAGTTGTGTGTGCCTTTAAGATAGTTTTAGAAGCTTAATTTCTATCATTTTGTGTTTAATTTATAAAAATGGTTCATAGAAGTCAAGTTGCAACTTCCCATGACCGAGTGGCTTTAGCACAATAAGCATCTGAAAATGTGACATTATTTTTTAATATTAAAATAAATGGAATGTTAGGATTTAAATTGTGTTTCCCTGCTTGCCTTAGTGACCACGTGCTGTGATTAAAGAAGCCCTGGCAGGGCTTTGACAGTGGCAGTGGATGAACCATCTTGGCAAGTCACTCTGCCTTTGTAAGATGCTACTACAAAGTAGTCAACTGTGGCTTCCACACAGCAGAAGTTCCTGCCTCACAGATTGGGAGGCTGGAAATCCAAGGTCAGAGGGCCACCATGGCCAAGTTCCAGTGATGGCCTTCTTCCACCCTGTGCCTGGGGAAAGGATAGAGTTCTCTGAGGTCCGTTTTATAATGCACTAATCCCATTCCTGAGAGATCCTTGCCCACCTCCCAGTGGTCTCAGCCCCAAATGCCATCCCATTGGTGTTAGATTTCTGCCCCCCTCCACTTGCCACTACCTCCTTCCCTCCCTCTGCCCTACTTAACAGTGCAGAGAACACAGGGCCAACAGAAGACAAAAGGAAGAGGACACAAGCCAGGTGCATCGTCCCATGTGTTCTGTAATAGTTCTGACAGTTCATCCTCTAAGGAGGCCCCACATATCCCTCTTTTCTGCTTCTCACTTCCTCTTGCAGTTTGAGGTTTCCTAATGGTCTTTGGTGTGTAGTTAGAAGCATTTGTGAAGGTAGCAATAGGAATTCTTTACTAAATGCTCCAGGATCATTTTGCTTGGTGTTTACATAAGCGTTCTTGGACATCTCAGAAGCTGGGCCTGGCCCCAGAGCATCTGCTGTCCACGTGAAGCCAGGAGGTACTTGGGGAGATGAACCTGAAACAAGCACATGGTCCCCATGTACCAATACATTCTTCCCAGGCTCTCCAGCCTCAAGTTCATGTTGGTGCATTCTCAGGATACCGCTTTAGCAAAGAAACACACTGGCAAAACTAGGACACCAAGAAGACCCACACAGAATGCTATCATGGACATCACCGCTCTTTCTCCCATGAGACAAACAGGGCCCTAAGTGCATAGCATGTGACTGGATGCAGTTCACAGCATGTGGCTCATCCTATCCTTTTCCACCTCTTCCTTTCCATCTTCCCTGCCCAGCCTCTTAGCTCTCCTTGTACCTTCCATCCTACCAGTCACAACTCCATAGCAGCAAGGAGGAAGTACAGAGTGAGCTCCTTATGAACACCCAGTAGGGCCCAACTAATAAACTTCAGATTCTGCACAAGTGACACACCTCCTCTAGAATATTCTACCTCCCAAAGGCTCTACCAGCTGGGGACTAAGTATGAGACTTAATTACAAAAACACGTGGCTTTGGGGACACTTTACATTCAAGCCACCCTAATAGGAATTGTGAATTTAAGTACCCAAGTGATATGGATGAAATACCTACAAGAAAAACTGCTGGTGAAACTTTTTAAACCCAGCACTCCAGAGGCAGAGGTAGAAGGATTGCCATGAGTTCAAGGCCACCCTGATACTACATAGTGAATTCCAGGTCAGCCTAGGCTAGAGAAATATCCCTACTCGAAAAACCAAAGGGAAAAAAACAACAGAAACTAAAACAAAAAACTGGTGTCATAGTCAGCCATACTCTGCTGAGATGAACCTCCAAACCAGGCACAGTTATGGGAAGAAAGGATTTATTGACGCTACAGGTCCAGTGAGAGTTCCATAATGACAAAAGAGGCTGGGCCTTTTCTCACAAGTCCAAGCAGATAGAGAAACCATCACTAGCATCCCCCCCCAACACACACACCAGCAAAACAGGCAGGGGGGTTAAGAGACATTTTCTTCCCCAGACTTGTTGACTCCCTGAGTCTCTGGAATTTCCTTCCTTCACTGCCCTCCCAGGAAGGGATGTTTGTTTCTACCTCCCCTGAGCCTCCTTGCATCCTTCCCCCTACTGAGAAGCCTGACTTCCTGTAAACAACCTCAGAAACCCAGTCAAGATTACTAAAATGTCAAGTTGACAATAAAATTTAACCATCACAACTGGAATACCTAGAAACCATGAAGATAACCTTGTGCAACATTCTTTGTAGCTACTTTTTTGCTTATATTTTTTTGTTTTGTTTTTTCTAGGTAGAGTCTTGTTCTAGCCCAGGCTGACCTGGCATTCACTATGTAGTCTCAGGGTGGCCTCGAACTCACAATGATCCTCCTACCTCTGCCTCCAGAGTGCTGGGATCAAAGGTGTGAACCACCACACCCAGCTTGTAGCCATTATTTTATGATTTAACAGATCATAAACCTCATGAATTTGTTGTGGTCTAACAAATCCATATATATAAGCTGCTAATTAATATTTACTAATTTACTAAACTTGGAAGTTTACAAAAGGCCCTATCAGCACCTTTGTCTCATTGTTTTAGGCAAAGTCCTTTCACACCAATTCTTATTTTATTGAAAATTCTCTTCAGTTGAACAATAGAAGGCAGTTATTTTAGTGCATTTAAGTAACCCAAAAGCTATTGTCTTGTAGGTAGTACATTGTTTATTTTGGAATTATTATTGAGAGAAGTCCAAATTTTAGAAAGCACGAATGGCAATGTGACACCAGAAGTGTAATTTGGGTCTGTTTGTCACATCTTCCCATCCTCCTTCCAAGATGATTTCAGGACCTGCACAAAGTAGAACCAGAGATTAGGATCAGAGCACTTCCACTGACAAGTCCCGTTTCATCGGCTTGCATCCTGCTCATCCAGCCCTGGCTTCAGAAACGTGGGAGCCTCTTCCAATCCCATGGGCCTCAGTGGTGCAGCATGTTGGACACAAAACTATTTCGACTCCTTTAGCTCTCTTTGACATCATTCTTTGGTACTTACCAGTACTCACAGGTGTCTGACACAAGGCAGCTGTGACTTGGTGCAGTTTATTAGAGTTGAAGGAGAATTGATACCAAGCCAGTGGGAAGCAGATCACTTTCCTGGTAGATGAGCTGCCAAGGGTTAGGTGGAAATTGTTCTGAATGTTTTAATGGATAGGAAGAGTAAACACTTTTAAAATGTCACTTCATCACTATCATTCTACAGTTTTAAAAATGGAAACTATTAAACTAGTGTACATCTTGTTAAAAGGGATCTGGCTTCCTAGTCATTGCATAGCTTGGGAAAGGCCTTTGCTCTTAAGCATTAAAACAAAGTATAATGTCCCGGAAATTACACAGATGGCAAGTGAAAGATGCCTCCCTCCTTGCTTCTCTCTTTTCTTTTCATGCACATAATCTTACAAGTGTCTCTTTCTCTCAGATTTATAAACTCTTGCCATCCATACTAGAGCTGTCTCCCATCCCTTGTAACCTGGAGTGGGGTCTGTAGCCAGAGAATTGAGTAATGATGCCGGATATGGTGGCTCACACCTTTGATCTCAGCACTCGTAGGGCTGGTTCAAGGGCAGCCTGGGGTACAGAGTGAGTTCACAATCAGCTTACAGTAAGACCCTACCTCAGAACACAAAAACTAGAGAATTGAGTGATGGGGAGCCACACAGTGGTTGTGGACAACGACTGAAGGAGAAAGTACCAAAAATGGCCAGGAACCTCAAGTCTATTCCCAGTAGACCAGTTTACATGAAACATCTATGGCCTGAAGCCGCAGTTCTCTCCCAGGATCAGGACTCCTCATCCTTTCACTTCTAGAATCTAACCTGACATGCAGGAACCTGCAAAAGCTGTGCGTGCAGGTGAGACACTCTTAGTTTCTGGGATCATTGTGCCCATTTGCAAGACCTGGAACATAGAATTTAACCTGGACTCTGGGAGGACTGGGCACAACAAAGTGTATTTGCTTTTGGTGAAGGGGTGGTCGTTTATTTTGATGTAATGAAATCTCCCTGAGTACTTGTGAAAACCTCAGCCAAGCCCTGTGTCCAGGAGGCTGCCTAAAAAGACACACACTGCCACTGTATCAGCATTCCACTTTATAAGCATACTATGTTCTTATGGAATGTTCCCATGATGTCTAAAATGTCCCCAAACTGTGATAAGTGTGTTTTACTCAGATCACTGATTAAAGGGCATCTTCCTAAAAACCCCAAGAATTCACCTTCACTCCGCAGCCTCCAAACCCCAGTGAGTCCATTGTCAAACTAAGGAATAATTCAGACGGGTGCGTCAAACAAAGGGAATAGACATCACTCCAGGGAAAGGGTCTGCTTGACACCCCACTCCTATCTTCCATCTGGCCTTTATTCTTTTATAGAGTACGTGAGAAAATCTGTGTGCTGCTCAGCGTGAACCTCCAAGTGCAAAGACAGGCCGGAAAAGTCACTCCTTCTCATTCCTCCTTGTCCCCAGTCCTCTTTCTGTGTCCTCTTTCTGGGCAACCAGCCATGGAGTCCTCAAGGTTCCTATTCCCCTACACTCTCCCCTTCTCATGGCCTGCAGCCTGTGCCCCTCCAGAATGACCGGAGCTCTGCTCCTTATCTGCCTTTTCATGGTGCAGTGCTGTTTACACCATGTTAGAACCAGACCTGCCTCAGCTTGCAGTCTTGAAGTTGCTGGGATATACAACACCACATTCTCCTCTTAAATAAAAATCCCTGATCTTGCAGTCGGTATTTCTTACCTCAACACATATTTCTGTCAAGAAAGACAAGGATTAATGGCCACTTTTCCTTAAGTTGAAATTGTTAAGTTCTATCCTGATTCAATGCCTAAAAGTTTCAGGAACTTTCATGACATGAGAAAATACAGAGATGGTACCCTCTGCTCCAGAAATCTGTTACCCAGTGTACTTGATGCTGCGACACACCTGTGCTTCATGCCAGGCCTCCTCATACTTTCATACCCTAGCTCAAGCAATCTTTTCTTTTCTTTTCTTTCTTTTTTTTTTTTTTTTGAAGCAGGGTCTCATGTAACACAGGCTGGCCTCAAACTTAACTGTGAATTGAAGGATGAGACCTTGAACATTTTAAAAATTAAATTTAAATTCATTCATTGCAAGCACTTCCATCCCCTGTGTTTTGTTTTAATCCTGACATCCTCCATGCATACACACATTGTGCCCTGATAACAATCCTGCCCTCTCCCACCTTTAATCCACCGAACCTTTTCTTTCCAACTAGTTCCCTCTCTACTTTGATGTCACTTTTTTTTGTCCTTCTCCATCCTCCATGACAATATGTGGATGGGCCTAGTATTGTGCAGGTAAGGACAGCCAGCTGCTGTGAGATGATAAATGTCACCACCACTTTGTGTCCCATCTTTTGATGCTTATGTTCTCTCTGCCCCCTCTTCTACAATGGTCCATGACCCTCAGAGACTGTGATAGAGATGTTTCCATGTTAGTTACATGATAGTCCTGAATACTTAAGTGTCACTTCTCAACACTTTGATGAGTTCTGAGTCTCCTCATTCATTGCCATCTGAAAAGAGAAGTGTCTATAGCCAAAAGCGATAGCAGCACTAACATACGGCATAAACATGGGTATTTAGAGGGCATTTTGGTGGACATGGTATATGCATTTAGCCAAACAAAAACAGTAGCTTCTGCACTAAGGTTTATGACCTTTCCAGCCATAGGCTTTTGACTAGGTTTTCAGTACCAGGCTTGAATTCACTCTTGTGCAACATGCCTCAAATCTAATCAGAGGGCAGTTAGTTAGCTCTATAAGAGATCATGACCTTCTGATCCTCCTACTTCTAACTCCTGTGTGCTGGAATTACAAGCATATACCAACACACCCAGTTTCTGTGGGCACTAAGGACTAAATCCAGAGTCACGTGTATGCTAGACATGCACTTTACTAACTGAGCCACATTCTAAGCCCTCTAGCTTTCTGGCAAACGTACTTTCTAAAGTATTTTTTGACCTAGTGTGGAGCAATCATGCTCTGAATGAACCCATCATAATTCATTTACCTAAAACTCTTTCTTCTGGGATTATTTTGGGAAGTTGTACTTGGCAGTGAAGTGCTACTTTCCCCACTTACACAGATGAACTGACTATAGGTGCTCATGTTCACCGAACACAAGCTAAGATTGGGTGGGAAGTGCCGGTATTCCATTCAAAAGCCACACTTCATGGGTGACAGTCAACCCTGTCTTAGGTCAAGGCTGCCTTTCTGAATCTAGCCTTTCCGTGATCGTGGTAACATATAACCCAGGCTTCCAGTCAGAGACTGAAGAAAGGTTTCTTGAATGTCAATGGCATGGCTGAGAACCAAGGCTGGGGTTCCTAGATATCATATCCTCCCTTGATACCTTTCTGTCTAAGTGTCTCCAATACACTTAGAATGAGAGGAGCTCTCTGCTCCTTTTAGCAACCTAAGAAATATGCTCATTAAGTTATTACACATTTGCCCAGCCTCAGGACTCCCTGTGCTGGCTAAAAAACTCCTCAGAGCTGGGAGCGATGGCACAGGCCTTTAATCACAGCACTCGGGAGACAGGTAGGAGGATCGCTGTGAGATCAAGGCCACCTTGAGACAACACAGTGAATTCCAGGTCAACCTGGGCTACAAGGAGACTCTACTTTGAAAACAAAAATAAATAAACAAAAAACTTCTCAGAAATGCCATATCTCAGGCAGCACCAAGATTCTGAGGAAACATTGAAGAATTACCCTTTTCCCATCATGCTGGGGTTTCCTTAGGCAGCTCACATGGGAGAGTGACTCAAGAACGCTTTGAATGAAAACAGAGTCAAAGTCTGTCTGATCATGTGTGTCAACATGGAAACCATGTTAGCTGCAATCCCAGGCCTGGCTCGCTGGACTTGCAGTGGACTGCTTTCCCTGAGTGCCGGTCTTGTCAGTGTGTGACTCCAGAGCCACTGCCCCATCCCCTTCATTCCTTCTTCCTGAGAACATCTTTATTGAAGAGCATATATCCGTTCTCCTTGCTTGTGAACAGCCAGGGACCACTTGTCTTAGAATCAGGTTGCATCAGCGGCAGAATCCACCTTGGTAACCAGAGGGATAAAGACGGAGCTATTGTGGGAGTTGAACCTGCAAATAATAACAGAACTTTTCTCCTTTTCCTTTTCCCCAGTCCCACTATCCCTGAGATCATTTGGATCTTTGCATCAGAGAAAACAGAATGAAGAGTAACTTGAATTTGTCTTTCTTCCTTTCTTTCCTGCCCTAGTATTACCAGAACCTTTGCATCGGGGAAAACAGAAAAGGTGATCTTTCAAGCACTCAAGGAATTAGGTCTTCCCAGTGGAAAGGTATTCATTTATTACTAGCATGCTTGAAAGGCATTTTTACTTGTGCTTATATATGTGATAAGCTAGAATATTTATATTACACCAATTTCAATGAGGTTCAGTTAAATATAGTACAGTTAATCTCTTTCCTCTTCTCTTTCTCGGAGCACTTTATCCAGTGTTTTAAAATTTAACCACTTACTTTCAAATGACTTTTGTCAACTTTATTAAGATAAGAAAATGAAAGCCAGGCAATGGTTTATACAGTTTAT
Organism: Zapus hudsonius; assembly: GCA_004024765.1. Lineage (NCBI taxonomy): Eukaryota > Metazoa > Chordata > Mammalia > Rodentia > Dipodidae > Zapus > Zapus hudsonius. Next base: position 37,119 of record PVHP010000251.1, read on the forward strand.
GGAGTTTATTTTAGAGATACCCAGCCATATGGCCTTAACGGAGCATAGAATCAGTGTGAATAATTGGCTAATCAACTGTGTTTATTAAGGTGACCTTGCAATATTTTAAAAACATTCCTCTCTACACCAACCATTTGTTTTTATGGCCCTCCAGATTTAAATTATAGAAATTATGGACTGCAAGAAAGACTGAATCCTGTGACTGCATTTACAAGTCCTGTTGAAAGTTGCACTTCACTGTGACAAGTAAAATCTTATATGGTCATCCCACGCTCCTCTCTGCGTCCTTATACAAAATTCACAAAATAAACATAACTAAATATCGGACTTGATATACCCCACATCTTCTTGCCCAGATGTTCATTTGTGTGCTGGGATCAAGCAGTGTTACCTGAAAGCCTCTTGGATTCCAGACCCTGTAGAGTCCCATCCTGCAAGGAGAAAAAACTTGCTGTCATTCATACCACTCATTTATTCTCCACAGAATGATGAAATTGAGCCTGCTGCATTCACCTATGAGAAGTTCTATGAACTCACACAGAAGATATGTCCTCGGACAGACATAGAAGATCTTTTCAAAAAAATGTAAGCTTCAGTGTCATGGAAATGTGAACCCATCATTTTAGATTTTGTAAAGATTTTTTCATGCAATAGTATTTTAATATAGTATGTTGATAGTTCTAGGAAAATCTAGTCAGAGTCGCATTTTCACCCCTTAGATTAATGGTGTAAAAGTCCACTCTGAGTTTTTGAGATTCTCTGCCATAAAATGGATTACAGCACCTGGAACGTTTTCCCCCTGGCATTGGCTTTACTAACGACCTACAATGTTAACCTGCTCCTTTAGGTATTAACCCATTATGTGAACTAACTAGAGTCAATTTGGAATGTTAGTATGTTGAAAAGTTCATTCATTCCAGTTATTTCAAATGGATGACTTACATGTTGTTTTTGAAAGACTGTCTTTCGGTAAGGCTAAGAACTAAGGCACGCTCTGTGACCTCCTGGGAATGTTCTCTCTTCTCTGTCGTTGTTGTTGGGTCTTTATATAGTCTCTGGCACTTTAAGAATTTACCATACTTCAGGGTTAGAAAATGAGTTTAGAATGATCATCCACAAATGTCAACATGTAAATCGTACCTGCTGTAGCATCATATACAAAAACTTACTTTTTCTAATAAATTTCTTTTCAGCAATGGAGACAAAACTGATTATTTAACGGTAGACCAATTAGTGAGCTTTCTAAATGAAGTAAGCTTTTTCATACATTAACTCCATGAAGTCTGTGTGCAGTGCCTTGCCTCGTCCATGTCCTCACAGCATGCCTGCATTGCATCCTCCCCTCTGCCCCTCACTGCTTCGCTGCTGACCTGCTGATCTTTCCATGATGGCTTTACCAGGTGCAAAAATCAGCTGCTGCCCGTGTGTCTGTGTGCTTCTACACGCTGGCTTTGCTCACCACTTTCTGTTGGTTTCTGGCTCTGGTTCTGTGTGTATGTGTGAAATTTGTAATATATTTAATTAATCGTTTTTGCAAGATGACATTTAAGATATTATTTTATGATCTAATAAGTAGAAAAAAATTGACTGAATTTATCACACTATAGTTGGATTCTCCATTGCTAACTTGATCTCGTACCTTTGCATGGACTGACGATTTTTTTTGTTGTCTTTTAATGGATTGCATGTAAGAAAAATATGGAGGTTTAAATAGAATATTTTGATAGCAAACAAACCACTTGAGCTCCTAGGTGGAAAAAAATAGTAGTAGGCCATTGTATTGAAGTTTTAACTTTTTATTTTTAAAACAAGCTCAGAGCTAAATTTAGAAAATGGTTCATTTCACAACCCCCCCCAAAAAAAAATAGGCTTAAAAATATTTGCCTAAGCACAAGGGAAAATATTTTAGAACAAGTAGAAGTTGTAACTTCTATTATAAGTAAAATGAACTTTTTTATATTACATGTATAAAAAAGTGCTTTCAGCAAAATGAACTAAGGCTCTTTATAATCCACAAAGGCAAATTCACTTTTTTCCCCAACACATGAATAGTTAGAAGATTTGGGTGAGGGACAGATGACATATTTTTCTTCAAAATTAATTTAACAATCATACCATATAAAGGATATTTGATATGACAGGATTGGGGCTGGTGGTGTGTCTTGGTAGTAGAGTACATGCTTAGCATGTACAAACTCTTTGCTTGAAACTCAGCATGAAAAGAGAGAGGAAGAGAAGAAAAAGAGAAAGACACAGACACGTAAGGCCTTAGAAAAAGAGACCGGGTCATCCACAATTTGGCACTTTGTAGAAACAAACACATCTTTGTCAAAGGTCTTCACTTTCCCTTGACTCCATGACTCACAATTACAGGATAACACTTTCAATATTAACCAAAGCCTAACAGCACTGAGTCTAGAAAGAGGGTTTCCATGCATCCACACAGATACCTCCACTTTTAATTAGTCCTTTCAGTACAAAACCATGTTTATTTTACTTGAAAATATTTCAAGTTTTTCCACTCCTAGATTTCAGTCATGCATATGCTATGTCCATAATCTTTACCCAGATATTATCCACATTCTTATGGCACAGTTGCACAGAAGGTAAATTGCCTCGCTCCATTTCCTGAGCCCCTTCTCCCTTCCTTTCTCCTTTTGTTGTCATTTACTTCAGCCCCTTCATGCACTTTGCTTCACTGATCTTTTTTGTTCTTTATTGTCCATAATTAGGTACACTGAATGAGCAAATAATGTGTTGGAGTCCCCTGTTCCCCGCTTTCCCTCTTCCCTGTCCCCAATCAGCTGGGTATCCTCCATGGGCAGTCTGGATCAGTTCATGGGGTAGGGGGTTATGGATACCTAGGAGTCAGCCCAGTTCCAGCCCCCTTTGTATGTTGTTACTGAATGTCTCTGGACATTCTCCCCCACCATGGCTCTTATGATCTTTCCTCCCCCTCTTCCGCTCAGTTCCCTGAGTCATGGTGGGTGAGTATTAAGGCTGCTTTATTGTTGAGGTCTTAGTGGCCTCTGTACTTCTCCTTGAAGGTTGTGTTGAAAATTGTTGGTGTCTGTCTCACTGGCTTATCCAGGGTTGACTGATTGGCTGTGGTTATAGGTCTCTTGCTTATCCCACCAGTCTCTGTGGGTTTCCATGTGGCACCTCCATGGTAGATCTGGGGTGGCTTGTCTCTTGCCAGGATGTCAGCTATCTGCCTGCGGCTCATTGGTAAGGTTGGAGGAGCCACAACTCTCTCGCTGCCTTCTGAAAAATACAGACAGAATCTCCATCAGAGAGTGAGATCAGTATAGGTTAACTGAGATACACATTTCTGAATTGCCTAGATTCTATTTTCAGTAGCTTCTGTGTAAATCACTTGTAAAGTGACTTTCTCTTTGAGATGGGCAGGAATCCAGTTTCCTACTAATGCAAAGATGGTTTAATAGTGAGGAAAGTATCTATCACTTCATCAATTCATCACTTCCTACAATAAGGCACTTTGGGGTGACGCTAGCCCCCAGCCTTCTACAAAGCACATATTTCATAGTGTACTTTGCTGTCCCATTTCAGAATCACTTCTATGGTCTGAGGCTAGGTGTTGCCTTTACAGGATCTTGTCTTTTTTTTTTCCCCTCCTCTTATGGGTTGCTTCAGTAACCACTCTCATAATTTTACATTTACAAAAAACTTTTCAACAAAATGCACTGAGGATCTTCATAATCCACAAAGGCAAATTCACTTTTTTTCCCAACATATAAACAGGTAAAAGATTTGTGTGAGGAACAAATGACATATTTTTGTTTTGTTTTTAAAACTTCTAATTTTTTTTAATGTAAAAGCTTAAAAGTATTTAAAGAAAATATTTCCCCTCATACCTTCTTGCTCTGCCATTCATTGTTTTCTGTTATGAGGCAAACCTTTCTCCATCTCTTGCAGTGGACAATAATATCCTTCTCTTCTTCATAGTAATCTTCTATTTGGTGTCTCCTTGACAGTAAGACTATGCCTTAGCTTTAAAGGGCCCTTTCTTGGATAAAGGACCACTTATCTTTTAAGGAATATTTACTCTTTAATGAATAGGCAGATGGAGGAGTAGGTATTGCATTGTATGAGTAAACAGCAATTATTCTTTTCATTTTATGTCTTTTTTTGACTACTACTTAGGTCTGTCTCTCCCAGTGCTACTTATTTAAGTCAGTGGGTACCTTTTCTCAGTAAGGAAGGATAGACTTCTAGAGACTGTCCGTTATCTATCTCCTCATTTACTTGGGCACAGTTTCGTGTGACCTATTTTCGGAAGCTGATTAGAACCTCACTTTCCAAAGTGGTGATTCCAGAGGGTGGATATGCTGGGTAGGTTGTTTATCTGAGCAAGACTGATGGTGCTGCAGAGCTATGAGCAAGAGCCTCACTATTCCATGTCTGTTGGACTCTTGTGCACCCTGTTACCCTGAGATTACCTAGATGTGATTACCTTGTCTTTTTTCTAAAGCATCCATAGTGTTGGGACTCAGCAGCAAGCCTGGCATTTGCGTCCTTGCCTCCAGGATCTTCAGACAGTGCTCTGCTACCTTTGGAAAATGTGAAATTTCGAAGGAAAGCAAAAGATTATGTGATCTGGCAGAGCAGGTGCAAAGACAAAATGCCATTTCCTATTGTCTGCTCTTAAGTGTTTGCTGAGAATGTAATTTTGAGATAGGGGATTTTTATACATCCTGGTTTTCCTGGCTATTGCTTCTGATAGATGATCCCATGAGTATTGTGCACTCAGATCACACTGGTGTGGGGATTAATTGGTAGGGTAGATGAGATGGTTAGCTCTATCCTTTCAGGACCTGGGTATCTGGATTTTTTTATTACAGATATGCAAATATGTTAAAATGCACGTGACTACAAGATAAAGCAGCATTGTTGTTGGTTTTGTTGTTCTTTGGGACAGGGTCTCATGTAGCCCAGACTGGCTTCAGACTTACTATGCAACTGAGGATGACCATGAAGCTGATTCTCCTGCCTTCATCTCCTAAGTGCTGTATTGAATACAGGTGTGCATCACCACACTCAGCTATGAGGTACTGGGGATAGAAGCCAGGGCTTCTTGTATGCTCTGAGCTACATCCCAGCCTAGAGAAACCCGAGCCAATCAGAATCATCCTGAAGACTGACTAGAACATATCTCTCGCTCCACCCCACGGAAGCAGAGTCAATATATCTGAAAAGTAACCCCAGAGCCTGCATTTCCTAGAAGCTCCCCATTGCTGCTGGCACCACCCACAGACCACGCTTCAAGTAGCATTCTGTTACTATGTCATACATTTGTGTCAAAACACAGACATGTCAGAGGTCCCTCTGTTCTCCCTAACTTTATATCTTTTCTCCGCTATGGCCGCATCCCTTCTTGCTCTACATGGGTTTATCCCATCATTTCTACAAGTCCCAAATACTTAATAACGAACTTCTCTTTAAGGTGAAAGACTTAATTGTACTAGAGAAGAGAAATACAATGAACACTTATGAATATAACCACACTTCTCTTATCCATCTTCTCCTATGATCTTGTTTATGGGGGATAAGATGTGCCTACAGGTGTTTATTTTGCTTGTTTTTCAAACAGTTTGTCCTCACCCAGGTTGGAGCCCCTCGTTCCCTTGAATACTAGTTCCTTATAATGTAATACTCTTAACTAAACGGGGGATGGATAGAGAAATCTAAACCCATCAATGATTTAGGAAAGGAAATCCAATGTCCCATTCTGTCTAACACTCTTTTCACATGGTCATGTAAAAGCAAATGGGGCAAGGAAATCCTTGTAAAAATTTAGAGGTGCTTCTTAAATACCTTTGCAATAATATTTTCAGTCTGTGCATATATTTGGGTAAAGAGCTGTTGCTACTTTTTAAAAGGTGCTACTTATTGACAAAGTCTTATATCTGCTTGCTGTCATTGTTACATGGAAGTTTGCTTTATTTAGTTACTCATTTGAGAGATGCCCTGACACACAATGCAATCCTGTCATCCACAGTGAACAATTGGGAAGTTTAATAAGCCCATTGCACTGCCTCCAGACACACACACACACACACACACACACACACACACACACACACACACACACACACACACACCCCTGAGTTAGGTAGTAATAGATTCTCAACATCTTAGGCAGTCAGAATGGCATTGCTACAGGAAGCATTGTTCCTGGTGTTTCCTGCAGCTCCAGGAGCATCTTAGGTGCTGGTTTGGAAAGATTACATCACCAGCTTCCTCAAGTGCCTTCCTCCATGGACTCTCTCTGCCTGGGGAACTTTCTTAGGGCAGAGTGAGTTCAATCTCACAGCAAAAACATGCTCTGAACTACTTATAGTTAAATTCAGATTTTTGTATGGTTTACAACCTATGAGTTTCCTTGTGCTGACTAATTTTCGTCATTATAATTAGTTAAATTTGGAAAGTCTGGACTCAAGAAAATAAAGTTTTTGCAGAGTGCTCAAGAAAGCTCTTAATGGTAGAGAAAAATACATTTGAATAGAATATGTTTGATACTTGGTTTGTCTAACATTAGAATTTTTGTTGCTACCGTTATGGGGCTTTTGGTCACTTAGATATGACCTGGATATTATATGAATTTATTTTCTGGTTTTTACTTTCTTCAAGTAGTTTCAATAATAAATTTTGAAGATTTTTTTACCTCACTTTTTATAGACATTCCTAGCAAATCTATTACCTATGTCCTGGAACTAGAAGGTGATGCAGTTAGCATACACACTGTCATGCATCCTTCCACTTTTGAGGGAAGAACCCCATTTTTCTCTGCTGTTGAGCATAAGGAGCCAACTGAGAACTCCCAAATTTTGGACTTTTTGAAGTGCACTTTAGGAAGGAAGGCAGTGGAACCTGATCTTGTCATCATAAATGTGCTAGTGTAGATGGATCTTAGTTGAGAAGTTAGATACTGGGAAGCATGAAGTACCTCGAGGACAAGAAGGGTCAGCCTAAATGGAGCTGTTTTCTCATCGCAGCATCAGCGAGACCCTCGACTGAATGAAATTTTATTCCCATTTTATGATGCTAAAAGGGCAATGCAGATCATTGAGATGTATGAGCCTGATGAAGATTTGAAGAAAAAAGGTAATATAAGTGAAAATAATTAAATTTTGCTCTATATTAAATATGAAAGTTTTCAGCATTTAAACCCCTTGAATTACAATTAAAAGTATCTTTTATGGTTTTTTTTTTGCATGTGTGGTGTGACGTGTGTGTGTGTGTGTGTGTGTGTGTGTGTGTGTGTGTGTGTGTGTGTACTCAAGTTTGTTCATATGTCAGGTCCTCAGTTGTTCCCCCATCATATTCTTTGAGGCACCGTCTCTTGCTGTACCTAGCGCTCACTGATCTGGCTAAATTTGCTAGCCAGTGACCCCCCAGGGATTCCCTTTCTGTGCCTCCCCCAATGATGGGACTACAAGTGTACACAGCATTTAACATGGGTGCTGGGGATCTCACTTGACGACTTCATGATTAAGGAGCAAGTGCTTTATCTCCAGAGCCACAGCCCAGCCCACTAAAAGTATATGCCTTAGAGCTTGGTAGACCCAAAGAATAGTTATTGGTGTATTTTTCTCCTGCTCTAGTTATTATAACTTTAATTTACCAACAAAATGGGTCCATGCTGTCTGAAGAATGCTGCTAAATTTATTGTGCTGTTAAACACACTGTAGTGATATTTCCCCATGTATGTTCTTATATTGTTTCAGTTTTAGATATTGTTTAAAAAATAAATATGCCAAAGGCAGCTTCTAATTTTTATATTTGAAAAGAATTTCTGTCACATAAAAATCTACACCTACTTTTTCTTTTGCCAAACCTGACAAATTGAACCCATGATCTGCTCTGCCCTCTCGCCTCTCATTTGTCCTCTTAGGATGGAAGATTAAATCAGTTGATAGGAAATTATACAGGAATCACTTTAGCAAATTGTTGGCTGTCTGGGCCTTTGGCCCTCTTTATGGGAATAATATGCTATCCAAATACGGGTCCCAGGGAAGGTGGGAAGGTGATGTGGAGATCCACACCACAGCAAACGGGAGTGCCAGAGAGCAGGGGAGAGCTGATACTGAAATTCTATGATGCTGCCAGCCTCGTGGGTCCCAAGGCCCAGCTTCCTCTTTAAAGTGAATTTCTTCTTTGTTTCAACTGCCAAGGAATGTGGGTGAAAGGTGGACATGTTCTGGACCCAGAGATAGTCTGTTTCTAGTTAACACGTGGTCTTCTATATCCCTGGAAAGCTTCCATTGGTAAAATCATGTATCATTTGGTTCTGTGTTCAGCAAATATTTTGTTTGTTTGTTTTTGTTTGTCAAGGTAGGGTCTTACTCTAGCCCAATTCACTATGTACTCTCAGAATGACCTTGAACTCAAGGGATCCTCCTACCTCTGCCTCCCCAGTGCTGGGATTAACAGTGTGCACCACCACACCTGACCGGCAAGTGTTTAAAAACTGGCAAGCTGACTGGGTACTAAGCTCTGAGCTAGACACTGAGTGTATTTGCTACTTTTCTTGTCACTGTAACCAAAAACACCAGGAGAAAAACTTAAGGGATGAAGTATTTATTTTGTTGAACACTTACAAAGAAAAGTTCTACCTATCACAGAAGAAAAGCATGGTGATAGGAGTGTGAGGTCAAATCATGACAAGACCAAGAAGCAGAGAAATCCAGGAAGGAATCAGAGCTGGCCTCTACCACCCATGACCCGCCCCCAGCAACTGCCTCCACCAGTCAGATCCCACCTCCTGAAGGTTCTCCAACCTCCCAAAAGTGTCACCACCTGGGGACTAGGTGTTCCAACACATCAGCATGTGAAGGACCTTTTGTATTCAAGCCTTAACACTGGAAATTTAGAACTGAATGGGAAATGCTTCCTGCCTTGAAGGCAATTGTGATCTGTTCAGGGAAAAGAAATGAAACAATAGTTCCTTGGCAATGTGATAACTGTTGTTAGGACAGATGTGTGTCTTTGTTATCTCTAAAGTCCTCCCCAAGTCTTAAAAGTCTACAGTTACCACTGACACCATGTAATGTAGCTTCACAAATGACTGAAAGTTTGAAGTCTGTCTTGTGAGTGTGAAAATGCAATACAAAAAGCATTTTTGTAAGCTTCTGCCTTGGGATTTGGGGCAGTGGCTTGAATGTAGAAAATGCACCTCTCTGACAGCTCAGCATTGCCACTTCCAGATGTGTACCCTACAGAGTCTCATATGCTGCCAGGGTGTCACAGAGCTCAGTGCTGAGCCTCAGCTCCATCCATACCCACTCCAGTGGCTCAGAGTTTCTTCTATATACGTAGGACTGTCAGAATAAACTGCCATGTGCACTTTGGGCCTGTGGGGGCCCAGGCCATCTGGATGTTGAATGGCATTTCCTAGTCATATGTGCAACATGATTTTATTTGTCTCCATCTCTGTTCTTCCCCAAACTCATAAAGGGTCCTAGTATTCACTCAGTTTTCAACCCAAAGCCCTTGGAATCGCCCTGGACTTGTTTAATTCTTTTACATCACATGTGGTCCATCAGGAAGAAAGTGCAAGATCCAGCCTTGACATGAATCACCTCTCTACATTGACACCCTCCCAGGCTTCCTTTTTCTCTGGACTATGATATCCAAGGGAGACACGACTCCTATCTGCTCACTGTACACCACAGAAGCCAGCGTAAACCTTAATTTTAAAGCCATATCCAAAGCTATAATCCTACTGTTCAAAGCTCCTTTGCACACTTAGAATAAAATCCCCAGTACCTACTGGGACTGCCGCCCAGCTGATGCAGTTCTTAGCTCCCTCCCCAGCCTCACTTCTGTCCCTTTCCCCAGAGCTTGCATCAAGGTCTCTGTACTTCCCGATCTTTCTCCCTGGAAGCTCCTTCTCCACCAGGTGTGCATGTGGCTGGCTCCCCATGCTTGTGTGTGACCTCAAAAGGCTTTTATTGGCCACTTGTCCGACATAGCACCCTATCTTTCTTTATCCCCTTTCTTTGTCTTTCAAGACATACTGATTTATTTATTTGCCTATTACTCTTAACCTTAGTATATGAGTTTTGTAAATGTTGGGCCTATTTATTTTTATCACTGCATCTGTCTCAAAATGTCTCAAAAGTACTTGCAATTAGAATGAATGAATGTGCCCAAGAAGAGAGGTTTAAAAACATCTACTTAAATATTTTCCACTGCAATTAGAAGAAGCCTAAATATTCATCAACAGAGTAATTAATAGGTTCCAATACATTCCTGTATTGACTACCATATATTCACTGAAAAAAAAATGAAAAAAATATATATCAATTGTATAAGTCTCCAAAACATGTATATTAAAAATGGCAACTTGAAATGCACAGTTGGGTAGCCTTTGTATAAATTTGAAAGCACTCAAAATGGTATATTGTAATAAAGGTCCAGGACACACAAGAATGAGGGTGGTGTTTAGCACCAGGCAGTAGGAAAATGGAGTTATGTTGGCCCCAGGCTCTCTAATGCCATTTGTGAGTAAGGATTCCTTTTACCAAGGTCAAGCCAGTAAAGCAAAGTGTAAATGCCTGACTAGCTGAGCCCAGGTCCATGGCTCTTTATGATGCTGTCATCTTGCTTTTCTGTGATCGTAAAACCGTTACATAACTTACAACTGGTTAAATAAGTAAGGAAAAAGCACTGGCTCTGGCAAAGCTTGCCAAGCTAGATGATGCATAGGTACCAGTTGCAGTCCATGTGGACCCTGCCCTACTCCAGAAGAGTGGCTGAAATAAACAGTGGCTCCTGAAGCTTTGTTTCAATGACTCTTCTCTCCAGACCCTGTCTTTTAGATAAATTATTAAAATTGAAATTGTTGAAATTTGGTGAGGTCACTATCTCCAAGATCAATCCCTCCTCCAGTTGAAAGAGAAGAGCAGTGCTTTATAACTAGTGCCACACACTGGGGGCTTGGGGTGATGGTTCTGAGAATGAAGCATTTGCAACACAAGTGTGAGGACCAATGTTCTACTCCCCAACACCCATGCAAATTCAGGTGGGCATGATGGACCAACTGTAATCCCAGCACTCAGAGAGCAGTGATGGGGTTGGAGGTGTCCCTGAGGCCGTCTAGGCTCAAGTGGGTGACCCTACCTCAGCAAATAAATTAGAAAGTGATCAAGGAAGACACCCCCATGTCAACCCCTGACCTCCAAATGTATACACATGCAGGCACTCATGCACACCACATATACACACAAAAGTGCCACACATCTTATAGGGATTCTCATTTATAATTCATAATGTCCTAGAAGGCAGGAGGGTTCAGTATTTCTGCACTTCCAGAAGAGGAAGCTAGGAGAGAAGTAGTGAGGAGAGAGAGACAGAAGCAGAGCTATGGAAACTTGCCTTGATCCCTCATCACCAGACTTCAGCACTGTGGTCTTTAGGGAAACTGTACACTTTTGCCATCATGGCTATGAGGGAATGTTACCACCTACTTGTAGAAGGCCTTATGTCACCTTTGATGTGTATATTCTATTCCAGTTCTGAAGGGTAAAGGTTCCCAGGAAAGAACATGTTGGCATTACTCTGATTGTCCAAGCTGCTTCATCTCGCTGTGTGTCTTCAGAGCCGCAAATGCTACTAAGATGTTCTTCTTCCCCCAGGCCTCATATCAAGTGATGGGTTTTGCAGATATCTGATGTCAGATGAAAATGCCCCAGTCTTCCTAGATCGTTTAGAACTTTACCAAGAAATGGACCACCCATTGGCTCACTACTTCATCAGTTCTTCGCACAACACCTATCTCACGGGCCGGCAATTTGGCGGGAAATCTTCGGTAGAAATGTATAGACAAGTTCTCTTGTCTGGTTGCAGGTCAGGAACTCAACATGCCAATTTGGTCTAGTGTATATATTATTCCTTTAGATTTACTGTTCTTCCCTCTTTATCCACAGGCCCCTGCTTCCAAACCTCGTAATGGATACATGAAACAGTGGATTATACCTAACTCTATACATTCTCTGCTTTTTTTCTTATACATAAGTACCATGATAAAACTTAATTTGCATATTAGTCACCGAAGAGTTAAACAACAATAGAAATATAGCAGTTCTAACAAGGTCATAAAATTGCCACCATCACTACCCTGTGCCTTATGGATAGTGTTATGAAATTTCCTAGAGCATGACACTGTGATACAGTAGTTGGACTGACAGCTGGGAGGGCCATTAAGTGACTGATGGCCTGATGTGGTAGGCACTGGGGCGATTCACGCCCCAGGGAAGGACACTGGGCCAGTGAGTGATATCATCACCCCACTTACAAAAGTGTGTGGTTTAAAGCTTAGGAGTTATTTCTAGAATGTTCCATTTAATATTTTCAGACCACTTAACTATATGAAACTGAAATGTGGACAAAGAAGGACAATAGTAAAGCATTTTTCTTTGAAATAGGCAATAGTTATCAAAGTAAATGAGACATTTGTTTTTTTCTTTAAAGGATTATGTTATATTTAATTTATAGAGTATGTCTCAGAAAAGTACACAGTCATCTTGTGGATCAAAGGATATAGTTTTCCTAGAATTTAAAGAATGCTTCCAGAATTACAAAACAAGAAAATGTGTGCTTCAACAAGTCATGTTGTTTTGGACTAGTTATAAGTACTTGCAAATTTAGTTTTATTTAATGTGACTAAAAGGGCTAGAAATACAGCCCAATAGTAATTTGCCTAGTATATATAAGACCTTGGGTTCAATCCCCAGCACTTCCCTCTAAAGTATCTATTTAATGTTAAAAGTTCACAAAATTTTTATTCTCTGGGATTTCTGAATATGGTTTTCTTTTTTAAACAGACACTAGCAAATTTTAAAGTTCAATTTTAAATGTAACAAAAATGTTGAAAATAAACTGTATTTACATTATAATTTCTTCTTGGGTTATCTTATGTTTTTACCTCACTTCTTTTTCATGTATGGAAGTACTGTAAGAGAAATTAACTGCAGGCTTCCGTTCACAGACTTTCTCTGCTTGAGTATGAATCACTAAAATAACGTGAACGTTTTTGATTTGGCACTCGGAATTGAACTGAGAGCCTCATATGTGCTGGGCAAGAGTTCTGTCATTCAGCTATATCTGCAGCCCTCTGATTACTTTTTATTTTGAGATTGGATCTCACTAAATTGCTCAACCTGGCTTTGAACTCATTCTGTAATCCTTGACTGACCCTCAACCTCCAAATAGCTGGGATTACAGACCTGTGTCACCAGGCCTAGCTCATTTTTTAAAATTGTAAACAAAACATCATTTTACCTAACACAATTATAAATAAACGTTAATGTCATCCAAACCCAGCCTACATGCAAATTTCCTGCTTGTTCTTAATATGATTTTTTTGATATAACTTTGTCTCAGAACCAGGCTTCTTATTTTGTTCATCTCACCCACACAGTCCTTTTTTGATGATACCAGTGTGGTGAGAATTGTAATGTGGCTTTGACCTATACATATCATAAAATAACCATTCATTTATTCATCCATTCAATATTCTGCCTTATAAGAAAGCAGCTTATTTTGAAGTCTTTCTTTGAATCTGTACACACACTTTTATTGCAAAGGTTCACTGCTGTAATTTCACTGTGCTTCTAGGTGTGTTGAACTTGACTGCTGGGATGGAAAAGGTGAAGACCAAGAACCAATAATAACTCATGGAAAAGCAATGTGTACAGATATTCTTTTTAAGGTATGTTTTAGAATTATATAGCCATAATTCTCCCAAACTGTTGTGAAAACACAGGAAATCAGGAGATAGAAATGTGAAAAGGTTTTCATTTTCTCTAACATTGTACCTTCATATTTCTTTTTGCTGATTTTGGGAAGAAATTCACATCCTAATACCTACATCATGATATCTTTTCAGATGGTGTCTGGCTTACATGATGAGGTTTCTTTATTTTAGAACCTTATTTTTAGAATCTTATCAAAAACAGTATCAGGTAGAACAGTGTTATTTACCAAAACTGAGACTACAGTGGGGTGGATCTGTGGTCGCAGTTACTTGGGAGACTGAGGCAGGAGGATTGCTTGAGTCTGGGATTTCAAGGACAGCATGGATTACTGTTTTGTCCAGGAAAACTATCTATAAATCCCATGGCTTTGGCTTCCAATGAGTGAGTTAATTAGGAACATAGCAAGCTGAAGTCAAAGAAGAAACAGCAAGTAGCAAATAAAGAACCGAACAAGAAGCTGGACATGGGAAAGCATCCAGCAGAAGTGACTTGATTAGCCCTGAGAAGTGAAAAAGACAAGTGACAGCCAGTAGGTAAATAAGAGAACATCAGATCAGGTGCTTACAGCATCCCTCAGAAAGGACCGGGAAAGCCCTGCAGCAGTCCACGTGTTCCTGATCAGAGTCCTGAGCAGTGCTCTTCTCCCTGGGTGACGCTTCCAATTAACCGTTCCCACCACAAACATTTTTGTATCATGGAATAAACAATAGTGACCTCTGCTCAAGCCTGGAGATTTAGGAGAGGCGCCAGACAGCCTGGGAAATTGTTTACCTTCTAATTTTTCTCAAGGGTACAATGTTTTCATCCCTTAGGCTGTAAACATGCTTGGATCTGAGATGAGGGAAAAAGGGTTCTTGGTTCCCAGAATCAGCTCTAAATAGGCTGTGAGAGCACATGACAGTTGACGAACATAACATATTATGGCCACATAGTGAGGCTTTGTCTCAACAAAATGAGAACGTTTTTTCCTATTCTTATCCAGTTATTTGCTTACTTACTTGGTATTATTCCTGAAGGACTTCAAGGTGACACAAAAAGTTACAGAGTCTATAGGAATAAAATAGTGAAGTTAGCATTTATAAATGCTTGACAAGAAATCTTTATAACCCTGGATGCCATTCCACCATTGGCTCCACACTTTGTAGAATTCTTGGCCAGGAAAAAAAATGTGGCTCTCAGGACCCATAAATGAAAAGCACAGTTGTTCCAGCACCAAGGCCAGCAAGAAGATTCCCCCATGGTCCCTCATCAAGAGGAAGATATAGTTAATGGGCAGGTGTTTCAAGTGATCTTTAACTGATTTCTATGTGATTTTGAAGGATTTCTTAGAGTGTTCCATATGCCCATGTAAGGTAAATCAAAATAAAAACTTTTGTGATTGGACAATATGTGAGACAGTGTCTGTTGGTGTTTGTAGCTTAGGACAAATATTATGACATCTGAAGCAGTGGATTTCAACTGTGCCTACAAGTGAAATCACCAGGGATGTCTTCAGAAGCAAAGGTGCCTCAGCCCTCTACCCAGAATCCCCCACACATGTCATTTTTCTTCAAGATGTGGGTGTGTTTTGATCAGCAACGATTCGAGATTATGCTTCCTGAGCAGAACTAAGAGTGTGTGAAGCTATGGATTTGTATAGCCAAACAAACTGACAGAAGGCTGATGTGTTCTTTTGAGAGAATTAAGGTGCCTATTCAGAAAGCAGAGCAGAAACCACCGGCACAGCCAGTTTTCCTCCAGGGCAATTGTTGATCAATTGAGTGCACACTCAAGTGACAGCAAGAATAAAAAAATGACCATGTTGGCCATGAATGAGATCAAGAATTCCTCAATAAAATATTCCAAGATTATCTAGCCTTGAACATTATCATTTCAAATGCTGTTCTCTAAATAAATTTTGTGCAATAGTTTGATTTGCAGAGATCTGCCCTGTGGTTAGTAAGAATTTACAGCTTTTATCGAGTGTGATGTTCTGATCATAAAATACTGGTTTAAAGTCTTTTTCTCCTAAAACAGAGACCTGGGTCAACCATCTACTGTATGCAGCCTTTTCGATTTCACAAAGGTCAGGTGGGGATAGGTGTGGTCAGCTCATTCAAAAGTTGTTTCAAGTGAAAAGTGAGCCAGAGCCACTCCTATTTAACTTCACATGTGGCTTGGCCACCGAGGAACGCCCCTAATTCAAGAGGCTAATATTTAACCTGTCACATCAGTCACACAGGGATCTACATTGAATTGATGAAATATTGTTCAATGTTATTCCCAAACAGAAGCTCCTGTCAACCTTTTAGGTTATTAACACAATTCTCCAGAGATGGGAGGAATTAAAGAGTAGTCTGTCATGAAAATCCCTGTGCCAAAGTTTAGCATTCTCCTCAGGGAGGATGGTGAGGACTCGGGGTGTGGCTTTGTGGTACAGCACAAGGCCCTGGGTTCAATGCCCAGTACAACAGAGAGAGAGTGAGTGAGAGAGAGAGAGAGAGAGAGAGAGAGAGAGAGAGAGAGAGAGAGGGGGGGGGAGGGAGGAAGGAAGAGGGAGAGAGAGAAAGGTAAGGAGGAAAGATAAGAAAAAAGACAAGTGAAATGACAAATTGGCTTATCAGACTGTTAAGTAACTGACAGGCCACTTTGATGATATCTTGCAAGTCGATAGCACCATAATTGTGGAGAAATAAAAGATAGCTTTGAGACATGCAGTGCCCTTAACTACTAACTACACCCTAGGTACCCTGGAAAGGTATCAAGGTAAATGGGTTCTCCAGGTCAAAATTACTATACTTGACTTTCTGAAATGTTCAATTAATAGAGCATGAATAGTGTCTGGTGCTTTAAATCTTTTTTCTCTTTTCTCTTCTTAACACTCTTTGCCTTTAAAGGATGTAATTCAGGCCATCAAGGAAACTGCATTTGTCACATCGGAATATCCTGTAATTCTCTCCTTTGAAAACCACTGCAGGTATATGATTCAATCTCATGTCCCTTCTTGGTATTGTTTTATGCCTCTGGCACCACATCCTGCTGTGTATCTTTTAAATAACTGAGTGGTTGAGTAGCAAACAGTCCTCCATGGGGGACACACAGTCATTCAAACTCCCTCTCACAAATAATCTTCCATGGAAGACACATATTATTTCAAACTCCCTCTCCCAAGAAAGTCACCTTTCTTGGGCTCAGCAGTGCTTGCTGGAAGCAAAAGGTGAGAGTTCAGGACACCTGCCTTAAAGTTCCTTTAAGCTGGAAGATTTATCAATAACTTGAAAGACATTTAATATTTTTCTGCCAGTTTGGGGGTTGAGGACTTTGTTTTAAATTATACCTAAAGTTAAAGCTAAAGTTTATGGCATTTAGAAGTGTATCTCCAGTTAATGTTGTGAAGACCTTCTCGCATTTTGCATGGTAGGAGTCTTTAGTGGTGTAGGAGTGGACATGCTTTACTCTTGTATGGTTAATGGATATCTGAATTTACAAATGCCACTTCTTTCTCTCCAGCAAATATCAACAGTACAAGATGTCCAAATATTGCGAAGATCTATTTGGGGACCTCCTGTTGAAACAAGCACTTGAATCACATCCAGTATGTATTTTTAGCCATATTTCTAGCCTGGATTTGTTTTGAAATTCATTCTTCAGGTCAAGCAGCACAAGAGGACAGATACTAACGATTTTCATATTTATTTAAATTCTTTGGTACAGAAAGCTTTTATTATGCTTCAGAGCAATGTCGAGAAGGACGTGGATATAAAATAAACATCTGATTCAATTTAATGCACACTCATAGGGCCTTGTGTTTTAAATTTTATAAAGCTCTCAGGCCAAGAGCCAAGGTTCTACAGTGTTTCCCAATGATAGTTACGTATTAGAATCACTGAGGACAGCTGGGAAAACACCTGTTCTGGGGGCTCCTCATGGTGTCACTGACCCAAGGTCTAGCACCAGCAGGTATATTTTTAAAGCCCTACATGGGGGTGGGATGCATTCCCAGGGTTCAGAACTCATGGAAGCCTGTTGCTTTGGGAAGTGTTCCAAACTGATATCACAGAACCTGAAATTCAGGTTCCCACCCCCCCAAAAAAAATCTTTGGCAAGTGTCATCTGGGTATTTTTGAACTTCATTTTTTAAATGCCAACTTCTTAATAAAGCCAAAAGTAATGTCAACCTGTGGCCCATAGATGAGCTCTATGAGATCTGATTGCATATGTAATCATTCCAGAGAGTTTATTGCATTTTCATAAGAATCCATGACCTCTAGGAGGTTATGGGAAGCAAAGCTTAATAAAATTAAAGTATTTTAGTGGAATATGCAACCTCCTACTGGCATGGTAGTATAAATCAGTAAGAGAGGAGTAGCAGAGTAAATGAGGGAAACATACTACATACTGCTTATGAATAATCTGGCTAGTTTAACCATGACTTTTTTCCAGAAGTGTGTGTGGGAACTGGAAGCCATGGGTGACAAGGCTGCATCTTTTGCTCCCCCCCCCATTCTCTGCAGCTTGCTAAAGCATCTTGGCAGGTGCTGCCCTGACCTCCCAGCACCCCACACCCCTTTCCCTGCACCTTGGCCTGACTATCAGCTGTCAGTGCCCGTAGATTTCTACGGAAGCTTTATCTCTGGTCACTGTGGGTCAGGCTTCGACCACGTAGGAGAGACAAGCCAATTGAGCACCCTCACCTCTTACTCTATTACTCCCAAGTCTGACATATTCTTGTGTATCATCAGGGCTCCCCAGCATGACCACACCCCAGCTCTCCACCCTTGATTGGCTGCCTGTCCTCTGTCCTCCCCCCATTTTCCACTCTCTGTTGGAGTCTGATGGGGACAAAAAATGAAAAGACAATGTAACTTTCTGTTGCGCAGATTTATTTTGGGAGAAGTCCTGCAGTGTGGGAGAGCTTCTTGAGGAATAAATCAGTTCCTCCAGGCTGCCTGTAGAAGGCAGCATTCTGCTAAAAAGTTTCACTAGAGGCAAAACAGGCATAGATGGGGTAAAATTGAGTTTCAAAAGTGAATAAATGGAGTTTCTCACTTGTCCAGGAGTATAGTGGCCACTTAAGATGTATAAAAGTGAATGAATAGATGGGAAGGTAGATAGGTCAGGGTATAGATGGAGGAATACGGGATAGATGACTAGCTCTTGGACAGTTCCACAGACCTTGGACAATAGCTAAAGAGGCATACTTCCTATGCAGATAAAACTATAAGGAAATGAAGGGGGGCTCAGATTCCAGCAATTAGAACCGCTCCCATCCAGATTCCCACAGTGAGCCCACCTAGCCACAGTTCCCAGCATGGCCCCACCTTATTGCTTGACACAGGAGTGGAGGGGTGATCTGAGAGGATCCTTTCCAGGTAAAATCAATTCTGGCCCCAATGGACAAAGGACCTAAAAGATCAGAAGCCTGAAGTGAAGCAGGACTTCCCGCCCACCACTAACCCACAGGTCAGAGCCCAGTCCTGAGGGAAGCTGGACCTTCACAAGTATACTTGTGCAGACTTAAGTTCTAAGTTCGCAGTGGTATTGAAGTCAGTGAGCCGATGAAGACACATTGCTTGATGACTGACATCTAGTGGACGTCCGCGGGTATGACTCCAGGCTGGGAATGAGAATGGAGACGCGTTAATGGAGAAGTCCCTAATTTGGCTCTTTCTGTGTATCTCTAGCTTGAACCAGGCAGGCCCTTGCCATCCCCCAATGATCTCAAAAGAAAAATACTCATCAAAAATAAAAGGCTGAAACCTGAAGTGGAAAAAAGTAAGTCAACTGCACACAGAAATGAAAGCATGCTCAGGTGTCTGGGCAGCACTGCTGTCCAGATGAAATGGATGTTAGAACTACCGATTCCAGAGGGGGAGGGTGGAATGCTTATGTTATGTGTACTTTTCAAAGCAAAGTCTCCACATTTGGTTTCTGTGACTGGTTCATGCCCTGAGAAAAACATATTTGTATAGTAAGTACTCTGCCAGAATTTGGAGGGATCCCAAGGAAAAGTGAGAAGACACTAAAAACACATCTTATAGTATGATATATCTTGTTATACTTTCTTTCAGAAAAGTACTTGCACTTGCTTTGGTGATTCACAAGAAAATTTGTCTCCCAGCAGTATCTACAATGCTGTGGATGGGCCATCTTTGATTTGCGGGCCTGGTAGAAAATGAGAAATTGGTTTTTTTTTGTTTGTTTGTGTTTCTGAAAGCTAATTTAATTGTATATTGTAGTTTGTCCCTGTGTGTTTCCATCTCTAAAAAAAATCATTAACATTCACAAACCTTGATCATGTGAGTTGCAAATATTGTCTTCCTGGAATGCTGTTGCTCTCTAGTGTGCCTGTCAGATTTCTGCCATGTCCTGTCATTGCTCATCAGCATTGGTCTGAAACAGATTCTGCAAATTCCGAACATTTGTTACCTGGCTTTACATCCTGGGCTCTCCTTTCAGACCTGGTAACAGGAAATGGGGCTAATTCACCCTTTGTCCAGTAGTTTGCTCTCGTGTGTGTGTGTGTGTGTGTGTGTGTGTGTGTGTGTGTGTGTGTGTGTGTGTTACACAGTGGCTGTGTGTTCCTTGCAAACCCAGCAACAGTAGGAGCAGGTGAGGCCATGGTCACCAGTGGACCTCAGGAATGTGACTCAGAGGCACCTGAGTAAACTACAGTCTTCCCCTTGCTTCTTCTCAGGGAGAATCTTGAACCCCAGGTTTTGTCAGCTCCTTCTTGTTTTCTTTGCTAACAGAACAGCTCGAAGCTTTGAAAAGCATGATGGAAGCTGGAGAATCTGCTGCCCCAGCTAGCATCCTGGAGGATGATAATGAAGAGGAAATAGAAAGTGGTGAGTTGGCATTTCAAGTTACAAAAATGCTTATATTACAAATAAGAAAAACCTGACATTTTCTCATGCTGTTGATATTATCTTGCTTAATATTCAGGAATGTAATTTTGGATCAGCCTTGATATTCTGATAGTTTTTTTTTATATTATTCTAATTTATCTGTGTATTGGATGTTGGGGGTTTGTCATCTCGCTTCTTGTATGCGTTGAACTATTCAAGAAAAATTCAAAGCAAAGATTTAGCCTTGAAACACTTGCTGAACCAGGATTGGAGTGAAAGTGTATTTTATAATCTCTTCCTATAAGCAAAAGCGTGAACTTCAGTCTTGTTAATGACAGTATTAAAGCAAGGAATGGAATATAGAGAAAGGACCTCACATTGGTTTATATGTACAAAGTGAACTGGAAATTCAAGTAAAGGCTATATTAAAATGTCATTTCAGCCTCACTTAAAGTATTTGAATATTTGCCATTACTTATTTTTGTTTACTTTCCCATATAGTCACACCCATAATGTTTAGTTTAAAATTGATGTTAGTGATAAAACTCAGCCATAGAGTTTGCCGAGCATGAGCACTGGAAAATACAACTACTAAAAATAACAACAACAACAACAACACTAATAAATGAAATAAAATTGAGTTAAGAGCTTGGAAATGTTTTCAGAAAGTGATCGTGATTCATGAGAATTACCTAACCAAGTGACTTGAACTTGCATTGATTAGATAATACCTTGGTTATATCTACTGGCTTAGGGCTAAATAATTTAGAAATACTTGTAGAAACTCATTTACTATCCACACTTTGAATTATAATTTTAGGGCAGGTAGACCACACAGAACAATAGCCTAAGAGCTGTGAGAATTAATTAATCATATTTGATATCCCTTATTAAAGACCCCTTCCTGTGGAAGAGACTGCAGGTGAGTCACATGCATGGCTAAACTGTGGGTTTGAGTCCTTTGCCAGAGAAAAATGACAATGGCTGACTTTCCTGAGTTCAAAGTGGCAAATTACAGGATCATAGCGGTTAAGAATATCTCATGTTGTTTCATTGATTCCTACAGTGATTAACTCTTACTGTGTAACATACCACCTCCAAATATGAAGGCCTAAAACAGTTTATAGTTACCTCTCACAGTACTGTGGGTCAGCTGGGATCATTTTTTGGCTCTCATATAGTTCCTGGCAGGTGACACTTTGGGCTGACATCGTCTAAAGGTTGATGGACTGGTTAGCTAAAGTGGCATTCTAACTTGGCTGTCAGAGCACCCCTTTGTGGCCTCTATGATTTGAGCTTTTCACAACAGTGGATTATCCAAGACCTGGTCCCAAGATGCAAGAAATAGAAGCTTCAAAATAATTTAAGAGTCATGCATGGGTTGTCTCAGCCAAACTTCCTCAGTAATAAGCTCATCCAAACAGTCTTATGGCTTCCCAGGTTCAGGAGGGCAGATGAATGACAGAGAGAGGTCAATTATCAGTACTGTTGTCTCTCTGGAACACTGTCTATGAAGTCTTTCTATAGGCCAGTGAAATAGCTTTTTTCACATACATTCCTCAGTGCATATAAAGCTGAAAGAGGTAACATAGTTCACACATGATCCCCGCAGTTTGGAAGCAATGGTAACAAGATTTAACCACAGAATTGGAGGGCTCCGGGGTCAGAACATTTTTGTACCTTACAATACTGCCTTTCAAATATAGAGGACTCTGAAGAATACAAAATAATACAAATGTGCAAAGTAGCTGTTAAAATGTTTTTATTTTATTTTATTTACTTATCTATAGCAGAGATACAGAGAGAAAGACAGAGAGTGAGTATGGGCACACCATGGCCTCTAGCCACTGCAAACAAACTCCAGATGCATGTGCCACTTTGTGCACCTGGAATTCAACCTTGGTCCTTAGGCTCTGGAGGTAAATGCCTTAACCGCTGAGTCATCTCTCCAGACCCTAAGTTGTTACAAGGAAAAGAATATGCTCAGGTGTAATATTTCCCAAGTACATATAGTAATCTAAAATGAGGGTCAGTGTGACTCTATTTTATCATTTTTCTAAGGATACTTTCCTATTTTCTACACACATACGTTCATTAGTCCTATGTGCAAAAAAATTCCACTAGTGACTCCCATATGATTCCAAAATATCCTTGAGCTTTTGTTAACTTTTGCACCAAAAGTAGCACACAGAACACTGTACAAGGAGGAAGGTTCCTGAAAACAGGCTAATCCAGCAAATTTTTCTTTAAGGATACAGAAGTCTGGCTGTCCAAGTTATGCATATGGTTCTGAGGCTTTAGGAAATAGAAAGGTTCTCAGAGAAAACCATGTGCTCTGACAATAGGCTGCATTGAGACTCAGAAGGACTCATGGCTTTTAGGAGGCAGCCAGTATGCAGTACCAAAACTTTATACATCTTTGGGTGTGCCTGTGCACCTGTGTATGTTTAAAAAATGATAACATGTATTCACATATGCTTTAAAATCACTGATTATTAAAATGTTTTTTAAATGGGCTGGAGAGACAGCTCAGCAGTCAGCCTGCAAAACCTGAACCACTTGTGTTCAATTCTCCAGCCCCTTTGCCAAGCCAGATAGATGCACAAGGTGACACATTGTCTCTTATCTCTATCTCTCTGCTTGTAAAAATAAATAAATATTTTTAAAAAAATAGTTATTGTCTATTAGCATATGGTAGTTTACATCTAGATAGTCAGATTAGTAGTCATTATCCAAAATAGTTGGTGCAAGTGTCTCAGATCTCAGGGGTTTTCAATTTTTTTTAAAATTCTATTTATTTAATTTTAAAGCAAGGGTTTGGTCTCCAACTTATGATCCTCCTGCTTCAGTCTCTCAAGAACCACACCCAGGCTCCCACACCAAGCACAAGTTTTCAGATTTTGAAATATTTTCACAAACTTTTTTGCCAATTGAACACCCCTAGTACAAAAATACGTGAAATTCAAAATGTTGTAAAATGCAAAACCTTTTGGTTGCTGACACGATGGCTAAAAAAGTGTAGAATTTTGGAACACTTTAGTTTTTAGATTTTCAAATTAAGTATGGTCAACTGAGACAGTGAGTGGTTTCCAAATGCTGGTGACATATAGGTCATGGAAACCTTCGGGGTGACGTCTGACTATCTAGCAGTAAAATAATTTCATGGATTTTCCTTTTGTCTTTCAAACAGCTGACCAAGAGGAGGAAGCTCATCCAGAATACAAATTTGGAAATGAACTTTCTGCTGATGACTTGGGTCACAAGGAAGCTGTTGTCAACAGTGTCAAGAAGGTCAGAGTCTTTGTGCCCCTGCTTTTATGTGACTTTTAAGGGATAGCGGCTATTGCAAAGTTTAAGGAATGTGACAACTACAGGAGAATCAGGTAGTCTCACCTTACCCTTCTAAATTCATAGGATAGACATCTCTGCTGGGGGTGAACTTAACACTCACACACACAATGTTATTTAAGAGGACCTTTAAATTACTTATGAAATGTGCCTAGTAATGACAACTGTCAAGCAGGTCTTCTGCTTTAAATATTACCATTAATTATACTTCAGTAAATAGCTAAGACTAGCATCTGAGGCCAAAGGTTAGCCTATGAGAATCATTGGAAAATGACTCATGAGCATTCTGAATTCAGCCTTAGTATAGAACCAAGCCTTCTTGTGAGATTAGTAGGGTCCTAATGTAGAGTAAGCATGAGAAAATTTCCAGTCATAAAGCTATGAAAAAGATTTATTAGGGACACACTATTTGTCAAGTAAAGCCTCCTAGGCCATAATATCCTTAAAAAGGTTAAAACATACTAGAACTCAGCTCTTAAGCAGATTATATAGGTCTCCTATAGTTTAGGGGAAAAGCTGGGAAATGGAACAAGTCAAAGTCAAATAATTATACAGTTCAGTCGGTGGCAATTGCTATTATAAAAATGAAAATGAGTTGAACTGGAGAAGAGCAAGAACCTGAGGGGATGGAAATAATGAAGCCAAAACCAAAAGAGGAAAGGGGAGATTTTTCATGCAGACAAATGGAGGAATAACTTTGCAAATAGAGGGAACAAAATAATCACTGCATCAAAGATGGTAGAGTAAGTGGAGTAGATGGTATTAGTCTAGATTGACGCAAGCTGAGAAGGGCCGGGAGGTGGGAACCAGATTAGATAGAATCTGTTTAAAAAAATCCAAAATTTAGGTGAAACCGGAAACCATTGAACAACTTTAAAAGGGAGAGGGCAGTGTAGCTTGATTAGAGTTTTAGAATACTAATATAGTTCTAATATAGCCTCCTTTAGAAAGAAATATGGACAGACACAGGAGAAACATTGAGGACTGTCAGAAAGACAGTTAAACTAGATATAGAAGGAGGAGGAGGACGAGAAAGAGAAGAAGAAGAAGGAGGGGAGCAAGATTTACTGGGGAAGCAAAACTAGGAAAGCTCACTAATGGATTAAATGTGATGGATGAGGGAAAGAGTCAAGATAACCCTCCCCGGCCCCCAGCTGAAATCCTGGTTGGAAGAAAGGGGTAGCCAGTGATACTGTTGACTGGAGTAGGGAAGACTGGATGAGAAAGGACTCAAATTTCAAAGGAGATAGGCAAGCAGAGACACCCGTGAGCTGTTGCAGAGGAAGTATGTACAGCATTGACATCTAATTCTCTGGCCTCACTTTCCATCTAAACTTGGGTAAGTTTCTTAACCTCTCTTTTCCTTGGATTCCTCATCTACAGTGAAGGTAATAATAAAGGTAATGATAGCTATTTTATCATGTATTTACCAGAGAGTAAATTAACTATGATAGAGCCTGGCCGATGGTGGTACTGCTGTACGCTGTTTTCATCTTCATGGTCATTATCATCATCACAAGTATAATCATCACCTGTATCTGCAAAGGACATTGCACAAAAGATGGTGTTTGAAGTCATGGAAATAGCTGAGATGAAGGCCCAAGTGGACCCATGGTTAAAAGTAGCCTCACAGGAGAGGAAGCAGAAAAGAAGAGGAAGGGGATTACCAGAGAAGTAGAAGGGAAATCAGGCAATGACACCAACGAAAACACAAAAACTCTTGTCAGAGGACCAAGCAGTCAACCGCCAAATGATGTTGAATGACTGGGTAAAGAGACTGGAGTGTCTAGTAGATGGAGGTCACAGGTGACCTTGATGAGATGCTTTGGTGATGCAGGTTGAGGGCAAGTTGAGGAGACAAGACATAGACATTAATGAGTAGGGACTGTGCTTTGAGAGCTTCTCTGTCAACGGAGCAAATAGTTAATAATAGAGAAGTAAAAGGAGTGGTTTGTTTTTGTTTTTAGGATGAATAAATCTGGAGGGTGTTTGCAAGCTGCTGGAAAGGGAGAGGTCAGTCTTCCAGAAAAGAGGGGATCTGCCTGGGAAGTCCTTGAGAAATGAGAGTAGATGAGGTCATGGTGATATGAGGACATAGGTCTTTGATGGGAACAGGAATACTTGCTCTGAAAATTCAGAGGGCAAAGGTGCAGGTAGAAGGACTTGGTGGTAGGCAGATAGGCAAGTATTTGTCTGATGAATGAAGTCTAAAAATGTCATTGTATCCTACGTTTTGTGATAGAAGGGATTGTGAGTACATTGAGAATTTCTAATTGTAGTAACACTCAAGAAATTGCATTACATAAAGCATTCACCAGTACTGTCTTAGTTGGGACTGCTTTAACAAATTTTGATAGGTCAATTACTTTAAATCACAATAATTTATTTCTCAGTGGTCTGGACACTGACATAATGATGCCAACCAATGGGTTTCTGCTGAGAGCTTTTTTTCTTAGGAATTTTTTCACATGGTGGAAAGTGAATGGAAAAGCAAGTTTTTTCTCTACTCATAAGGTCTGAAATCTCATCCTGAGGACTTCACCTTCATGACCTAATGGCCTCGTAAGGACCCATGTCCTAGTACCAATGATTCTTGACTTACAGTGGTGTTACAACAAACCCATTGTAAGAGGAGGAGACAAGATATTTGGTGATATCTAGGCATGAGCTTCCAGAGTCTCCAGGGAACATGAAAATGAAATTCAGTAAAGAAAAGATAGAAACACTAAAAACAAATTAAACTAAGATACCAGAAATGAAAAACTCTCAAGAAGTATAATCAAAAGCTCTGTGTAAAGCCTCGCCAAACAAATCAAGGTAATGATACAAAGCAATTTGAAGATAAAATATAGGATTAATATCCAAACAATAAGAAAATAAAAGCAGGACTTTCAAACTTTATAGAACACTATGAAAAAACCAAATCAAAGAATCTTGTGCATAGAAGAAGAATTTCACTCTAAAGGCATAGAAAATATTTTCAATAAAATTGTAACAGAAAATGTCCCAAATTTAAGGAAATGGAAGCCAACTCAGATAGAGGAGATAATTAGAACACTAAAAGACTAGACAAGAAAAGAACATCCACATGTATTATTACATTTAAGCCACTAAGTATATAGAACAAAAAAAATGAAAGCAGCAAAAGAGAAATAAGTCCTGTGTAAAGAGAGGCCCATCCAAATGACAACAGATTTCTCAACATAAACTTGAAAACGTAGGAGAGCTTGGAATAAGAAATATCAAGTTCTGAAACACAACAACTACCAACCCATTATATTATGCATAATTATGTCAAAATCAAAGGAGAAAGAAAAAAACTTTTCACAATAAATATAGTGTAAAGGATATCATGACCACTAAGCCAGCTATATAGAAAAAGCTTTAAGGAATCCTTTGAATTGAAGAAATATAAACACATCTTGAGGCTACCAAAAGAATAAACTAACTGGGACAATAGGTAAGCAAGCGAGGAATAGGAAAACCCACACAGTACAAAATCAATAAAATGGAAAAAGTAACACATGCCTCTTAATAATAATGTAGAGTATAAAGGTTCTCAATTCCCCAGTCAAAGGGCACAAACTCACAACTCATATCTTAAAAAATAATAAACAAAACATAGTATTCATCTATTTGATGCCTCTAAGAAGCACACCTCGCCATAAAACACAAGTGCTACCTTAGAGTGAAACAGTAGAAAAAGCTATTTTAAGCAATGAGGGCTAGGAGACAAGCAGGTGTTGCTGTTCTAATATCTGACAAGATAGATTTCAAACCAGAATTAGTCAGAAGAAATAAAGTTGCTTTATACTGCTTAAGGGAGTAGGAGATTTTGATTCTAAACATGTATGAACCAAACATAGATTCACCCACTTTCATGAAGCAAATACTACTAGATGCAAAGC
This sequence comes from Zapus hudsonius, assembly GCA_004024765.1. Taxonomy (NCBI): domain Eukaryota; kingdom Metazoa; phylum Chordata; class Mammalia; order Rodentia; family Dipodidae; genus Zapus; species Zapus hudsonius. The sequence continues at coordinate 64,983 of PVHP010000251.1, forward strand.
CCAGGTTGCCCAGCTCAGTAATGGTGGGTGACTTCAATACCCCACTTTACCAATTGGCAAAGTCAGCCCAGCAAAAAATAATAGAAACATCTGAATTAATGATATCATAGATCAAATGGACTTAATAGATATCTACAAAGCATCACAATCAAACCTGTAGAATACATGTTCTCAGCAACCCATAGAGCTTTTTCCAAAATAGATCATACAATAGGACACCAGCCAGTCTTAAGAAATATAGAAACATTTAAATAAGTTCTTGGAATCTGTATGATCACAGTGGAATAGAACTGTAAATCAGCAGCAAGAGAAATGATAGAATATACACAAACTCAGATTAAACAATACTTTATTGAGTGATTAATAAATCATTGAGGAAATCAAGGAAGAAAAATTTTTAAAGAGCTAGAATAGAGTGAAAATAAAATACATCTCAAAAATTTGTAGTACACATAGAAAGCAGTTCTAACAGGGAAATTTATAGCTATAAGTGCCTACATTAAGAAATTTGAGGGGCATAAAATAAATAATGAAATACCTGGGTACTTGAAGAAAACAAGAACAAGCTAAACTTAAATCAATAGAAAAAAGTAATTAAGATCAAGGCAAAAATTAATGGAAATGAAAAAAAATACAAAGAATCAATGAACCAAAGAGTTGGTATTTGAAGGTAAGCAAAATCCACAAACTCTTAGCCAAAAGAAGAAAAAAGGAAATGCCAAGTTAATTAAATTAGAAACGAAAAGGGGGCTGTTATGAAATGTTGGAAATTGGGCTGAGAAGATGGCCTAGCACTTTAAAGCTCTTGCTGGTAGAGACTGCCTGTCCAGGTTCAATTCCCAAGCCTCCCATTTAAGCCAATGCAAGAAATGGCACAAGCGTCTGGCTTTTCTTTGCAGCAGCAAAAGGCCTCGGCTTTCCCCTGCACAAGTGTGCTCACTTGAGCAAACACATGCAAATCAAGTTAAAAATAAAAGGTATGCTGAAAATAATTATGAAATACCTTAAAAACTTTTATTCCACTAATTTGAAAGTCTAAAGAAATAGATAAATATATGCATATCACCTCCCAAAATTAAGGTAAGATAAAGAATTTAAATAGATCTATAGGAAGCAACAAGTTTGAAACAGTATTTTTTAATTGCCTGACCAAAATTAAAAAAAAAAATCCAAACCAGGATGAATATTCTGTTAAAATCTACCAGACCATCCAAGAAGAAATAACACCAATACTTCTAAAACTCTTCTGTGAATCTAGTATTATCCTGCTATCAAATCTAAAGACAGAACAAGAAAATAAGCTCCCTGATAAATACAATAATCCTCAATAAAATATTTACATCCAAATTCAAGAACACAATGTAAAGATATTCAATATGATTAAGTGGGCTATATCCCAGAGACGCAAGGGTGGTTCAGCACATGCAAATCAATAAAGGACATAAACGGACAATGGAAAAGAAGTCACATGATCATCTCAGATGCAGAAAGGCTTCTGACAAAATATCTTAACCTTCATAATAAAAGCCCTAAAGAGACTAGGACTAGAAGGAACACACCTCAACATAATAAAGGCTGTATGTGACAAACCTATAGCCAATATTATATTAAATGACGGAAATGTTAAAATATTTCTGATAAAATCAGAAGCACTACCAGAGAGTTCTCTTTTTCCACTTATGAATGTAGTACTGAAAGTGTTAGCTAGAGCACTATGACAAGAGAAACAAATAAAAGGTGCCCAAGAGGGAAAGGAAGAGGTCAAAGTGTCCTTATTTTCAGATGACATGACTCTTGTTGTGGTCAGCTTTCTTGTTGCTGCGCAGATAGAACCCAAGCAAAGGCGGCTTGTGGAGGAATGGGTTTATTTGGCTTACGGACTCCAGGGGAGACTCCATCCTGGCAGGGAAAATGATGGCATGAGCAGAGGGCTGGACATCACCTCTGCCACAGCACTGCAAAGAGCGGCAGGAAGGTGTGCCAAACATGAAATCAAACACTCATAAGTCACACCATTATTAAGTTGGAGACCTTCATCTGTACATCACATTGGGAATTAGTTTGAACCGTGTCAGTTTGGTGGGGACAGACATTGAGTCCATAGCAGACATGACCGGTCATACTTCCCGTTACATGTAAGGGAAGGCAGCTACGTTGATTACCCATTTTTCCAGCCTCATGACTAAACCACTCGTGAAGGTTTTCTAGTGCAGCATGGAAGTACATGACGTCTGTCAAGAGAGGAAGGAAATCGCATTAAGATGAGCACTTTTAGCATATAGAACAGTGAGATCAACCGTCTTCTCACAACTTGTCTTTACAGATGGCTTTGTGTCATCAATAATTTACCATCTGAACAAATATACAGAATAACAAGGTTACATATGTGTACTTAAATTTTTATGTAGATATGGCTAATGAGCTTAGAATTTTACCCTTTAGAGAGGTAAACAAATCATTTTCTTTCTCTAATTTAGACCCCAGATGACCCTGAACATGAAAACAACAAAAAGGTAACAAAATAATTATCTCAAGCATTTTGCTTTCCTTAGGAGACACCCACATGACATTTGATCCTAAGTATTGTTATTCTCCCCTGTCTAGGCAATGGCAGGCTTGGTGTTTCTAAGTATAATATGCACATAACTGTATGAGTTCTCAGAGGAAAAAAAATCATAGTGATAATGTGATTAAATCAGATTTTAAAAATCCCAAAATTAGAGCAGATAATATTCCTTAATAAAGATGTTTAATGCAATAAGTTATTTTCTCTTTCAGAATTAGAGTTTTCAGTCCTAGCAGATACTATATAAATCATTAGCACATTGAGTTTGACAATAAAGATGACCTCATAGGTCGTACATAGGGAAAAAGTGCTTCAACATGGTTGTGACCACATTGATGCTATAAAATATCATTAATTAACTTCACACTGCATACCTTCTGGGGTTCTTATTCAATGCTGTTAGAATTGGTTTTATAGTAAAGAAGGTAAATTACATTTTGATCTTTTATCTCCTCTTCAAAGTTCTTTATGCTGATCTAACTGTCTTCTGTACATGTCTTCTGTACATGTCTTCTGTACACGCCAAGACTGATGAAAGAAACTTGCCTTGTCCCTGGACTCCCCTACTTCAGAGCTGTAGAGAATCCTGCCTTGTTGTCTGTGGGGTCCAATCATATTTGGGGTGAAACCCCCTCTTATTGTAAATACATTTGATGCTGGTGTTCTTGAGGACTTAGCCTGGAATTTCTCAAGGTCATAGAGAGCACAGTGCACAGACTGACTGACATTTGGTCTCTACCATGTGTTACTGGAATGATTTCAGTCTTCAAGGCCTCAGACTTGACCAGTGACAGGTGGGCATAATCTGATCCCCATGACACATCTGGACACTGATGCTGTTATGCAGGCAGGACTTTGTCATGGTCTGGGCACACAGCACTGATGGTATTTATTAGCCGGAAGCACACCAGGAGGAGATTGGACCTTAAAACAAATAAAGAAAAGAAAGAAGACCAAAGCAATTACAGTTTTAGAGTGCTTATCTCAGGCTTTAGCTACTAAAAGCAGGTTGATCTAGAAGGCTCAGAAGGTTGTCAGTGAGAATAAACAGATGACCTGAACGACCATCATTTTACTCATTATGTATCAGAGCAGTTTCTCTACCTAGGTTTATCTCTTCAAGAGAAAGTAGCGTTGACAAGTTCTCAACAAGATATCAACTACTTATGAAGGCATTGTGTTTTGTTGCTGATTATGTTGGTTCTGTTCTGATTTCTCAAATGAAATAATTTGTGGTTTTTTTTTTCTATGCACTTTCAGTGTATCTTGCGTAGCAAGTTATCAGACTATTTTAATAACAAATGTTTTGGTAAAACTGTTAAACCATTTACTATTGTCCCTAAAATTCTAGATGAGGCCAGCCCACCATCAGTGCCAGAAAACTAGCAGTTGGATTGCAACTCCCTTCAATTCTCTCCTCAGTCTGTGAGGCCAGAATCTGTGTTAGGAAGTGTACCAATGCTGACTGAGCACTTTTGTACCAACTTGAGTCATGATATTGCTATCATTGTCAGTGTACATTCTTGGATATTTTAAAGTCCTTGGAAAATCCGACATTATCCTAAATATTTAAGAAGGGTATTTCGGATCACCCCCTGCATTAGTTGGAGCTGTAACAGACATTAAGTTTTAACAAAGTTGAGGCACTTTTGAACTGGTGTTAGAGGAAAGCCTGCAGCGTGAATCTTTGAGTGGCACTGAAGCTACCAGCTAACAGGATGCCATCTTGTGCTCACAGGGCCTGGTTACCGTAGAGGACGAGCAGGCATGGATGGCATCTTATAAATACGTAGGTGCTACCACGAACATCCATCCGTACTTGTCTACGATGATCAACTACGCACAGCCCGTGAAGTTCCAAGGTTTCCATGTGGCTGAAGGTAACTGCACAGTGGCCTTGTGTCTGCCTCTCTTTGTTATGCTAGTGAGCTCTGATCTACCTACAGCTCCAGCTCACCTTACTTTTGATGAATTTTTTGATGAATGCGCTGCATTCTCTACATCATCCACAAGGTGGCTTGGGGAGACTGTGACTTGTTAGCCAGCGTGTTCCCTTTGCTTTCATTATTTCACCTTTCCTTTTTTAAAAATGTCTTTATTATCAATAATTAGATACATTGTATGAGCAAATCTTATGATGGTACCCCCATTTCCCTCCTCTCTGTCCCCAACCCACTGCTGACCCTCTCAGTGCACATACTGAATCTGTCTATGGGGTAGGGGGTTATGAACTGAACCAGAGATAGCCAGTTTTTTTCCCCTTTGTGTGTTGTTGCTGAGGGGGGCAGTGTCTCTGGATATTCTCCCCCACCATAAACTAATTTACTTTTTTGATGGATAATCTTTGTAACCTTTACAGGGCACAGTATTCGTTTTTATTTGTGTATACACATCTGGTAATCTGTGGTCAGCAAAGAGTGGAGAGGAGTCTCTGGGTCCTGTTAAGAAATAAGTCCTGCTGTTCTGTGGCACAAGACTTCATCACAAGCTGGTTTCCCACAATATACAAATCAGTTAAAGATCTTTTTTATAATAATTTCTGGACTGGAGAGCTCATTATCCTCAAAGGAGGGACTGTGACAATTGGGGGTATTTGTTTAGTGGCTCCAAAGTTAATTCAGCACATCCAGAGGATGTTAACGAAACTGAGAGCAGCTGACACCATCATATAGCACAGGCCACATAAGCTTCCTGATTTGGGATGTGACTGTATTTAGTGCTGGTTTTTCTGTGAGGGTGTGATGACAGAATTTCTTAGTGCATCTTTGCTCTTCTTTTGCAGAACGCAATATTCATTATAACATGTCTTCTTTTAACGAGTCAGTTGGTCTTGGCTACTTGAAGACACATGCAATTGAGTTTGTAAAGTATCCTTATTCTCTGAGTGATTTGGGTTGTGTTCTGTTGGGTGAAAATAGACCAATGGCTCATATATAGTTTTGATTGTAGAGCTGATGAAATCTATATGAGAGAGACCGTAAAATCTAGGGTCCACTCTTTGACTGAATTTTCTAGATGGAATCGTGTTGTCGACATGCCTATCACTGTCGTCTTGCACCCCCCCCCCCGCTGCTTTAGCTCTTTGTTATGTTTTCATACAGGCTTTTGTGGATTTCCTTAATAAGTTGCCCAGTTACAATAAGCGGCAAATGAGCCGCATTTACCCCAAGGGAGGCCGAGTGGATTCCAGTAATTACATGCCTCAGATTTTCTGGAACGCTGGCTGCCAGATGGTTTCACTGAACTACCAAACCCCAGGTAGGAGCTGATGTCCAGTGACCCCAAATTCCATGAGAACAACTGGGATAGGGCGGCACTGCATTTGCCATCAGTTGGCTCAGGGCATTTTTCAAAGGATACAGACATATGGCAAAATATTGTGACTTCGGCTTTACATAATGGTGAGAGATTAAAATCCCCAAATGAAGTAATGAAGCAACGGTAAGACAGAATGTTTCGATTTTAGTTCCTTTCACAAATGCCATGACAGTTCTGCTAAATAGTTATCTCTTATCCTAACACATTCTAAATTTCCCTTTCAGGATAAGCTTGTTATCTTTGTTTTTAAAGGCAGAACTGAGTGAGAATAATTTGAATATCTCTGTAGAGTAACTAAGCCTTCTTCCTCTTCTGTGAGGCACCTGGCCCCTATGAACACCAATGACACAGTAGCACTTACCCTAAAAAGACTGAATATTACAGCATAAATTCTGTAAGATGATGTGTAAGAGGTTAGATATTTTCAGAGGCACTAATCTATAATTTAGTTCTCTAAAGTTTGCTCAAGGACAGATTTCCAATGTATAATGATCTTTTTCCTAAAAAGAAGAGTAACTTTTTATAAATATATAAATAACTTGTCAATTTGATTAAGAGCCTCAGATCACAGTGTTATAGTGAAAAATACAAATAAAAAATACCAGCAAACTATATTTTATTTATGTGACACATTATTTATGCCTTTTAATATTGGTGAACTCAAACTAGGACTGGGGAAATAGAATCAGTTGCTAAAGTACAAAGACATGAGGACCTGAGTTTAGATCCACAGGACCCATGTAAAAGCTAAGCACAGCCAATACATGCTTATAAATCCCAGTGCTGGGAAAGCAGAGACAGGACATCCCTGGGGCTAGCCAGATCAGTGAGTTCCACATTCAGGGAGAGATACTGTCTCAAAAATAAGGTGGAGAGCAGTTGAGGAAAGCACCCACTGTCAGCCTCTGGCCTTCCCACATATACATGTTTGCACACATATGTGCCCACACACACACATGCATTTGCACACTACACACAAATACAAAAAGGGGAAAATTAGAAGTAAACAAAAACCTATGTGCTTTAAGAGCTTACCTCCCAAATATGTCCTTAGTTGGGGGACCTTTTCCACCTTTTGTGCATCTGTCACACCTTGAGAACTCCTCTCCACCTGCTCCCTGTGAACCATCATACAAAGTTCTAGGATGGTCTTTATGAAAACACTCTGTTTAATTTAAACCTGAGGTCATTTCAACACAGAAAAGTGTCATGCTCCCCAAAACAGCTGGTAGTGCTGTGTGGTGTTACAAAGGGGCCTTTGAAACTGGGAATGATCTGGGTTCTATTGTTTTAGTCACCCTGTCAGGATCTTTTTTGTCCAATGAGATGAGATGCTAAATTAATTTTGTCTCTTCACAGATTTAGCGATGCAATTGAATCAGGGGAAATTTGAGTATAATGGATCATGCGGGTGAGTAATGTGATTTAAGCCATTGATACCTCATTTCAGCATTCTGTAGTACAGCTTTAATGAAACACTGTCATTCTTAATTAGGGGCCACTGAGTGTGAGCTTAGGGGTGAATAGTGAGTACAGGATAGAAATCAGTGAAATCCCTAGATAGATTCTATTTGAAAATATACATTTTTTTTACTTACTCCACTTTGATAAGTTTTATTTTTTCTTTGAACCACGAGTTAAGCAGTTCATCATACACACCTTATAGTTCAATTTTCTCATTTTAAATTCAATAGGAGAGGCTTTTATATGAAGAGAAGTAAATGATCCCCATTCATTTGGACATCAGCTAAAGACACAGATATTAAATATGTGTATCTTTACTGATGATAAATATAAAATGAAGCCATGGGTGTCAAGTTGATTTACTTCAGTTGAGAATAAGCCTTCGTCCTCCCTTGATTCTTTTGCATATCTTATAAATATCAGTTACGTAATACCATGAATGTTGTTCTAGGTTACTTAAATCAAACTCTTAAAATCCACAAGCCAAGAAGTAAACGATGAAATGTTAATTTTGTTTAAACACTGAAAAGCTAAGTGAAAAATATGAAGGTAGAATTCCATAAAGATGAAAAAGTTCAATGTCCTTTATTACCCCTGACCTGTGTCCCTATGCAGCACTTTGAGTAACCCCAAGACCATGGCCCAAAGGCCTCTCCCATTAATCCCCTGGAGTGCTTTACCTTCCCATAGGGATCCTGCCAGGGGGTTCTCCAGGTCTGACCTAGTGGGATGCTGTAGTCTGCATTACTGTATACAACCCGGCCAGATTCAAGTTTCAGCAGTTGTGGGTTAGGAGTGACTGCAGTGTGTACATTCTGTCCCTTTGCCTTCTTGACAGAAGGTTGTCTACTACATGCCTGCCCGCACACTGGGTCATTCTTGTCACTGATACACTCCCCACACACATCCCTGGAGCCTGTGCTACATTTTCCTCTGCTCTGTGCTTTGAAAGACATTATAATCATATATGCAGAAAGGAAGGGAACAAGCCCGTGTTAGCCAATATTGCCAGGCCTCTTGCTCAGTCTAGATGCTCCAAGACAGAGAAGGAGGCAAAAATCTGGCCAAGTGAAAGAATTCAGGAGCTGAAGTTCTATCAAAAGCCAGCTGTGTTATCATGCTCTCCTCCCCTCGTTCAAGCAAAGAGACATTTTTATTTCCTCTGAACCCCATGTGCCAGGTGTTTATTATCTGACGAACTTCAGGATTTTCCAAAAGGGCAAGGTCGTTGTCTTCAATCCTTATGACCTCTGTGGGATAGCCCAGCTCCTAAGTTACAGCAGAGAAAAGGGATGCATCTAGGGTTTCAACAGGGTTTTAGTCTTTGTACAAGTTACCAGGAAAATAAACTGCTGTGCTTCTGTCCCCACAGGTACCTTCTCAAACCAGATTTCATGAGGCGGCCTGATCGGACATTTGATCCCTTCTCTGAAACCCCTGTTGATGGGGTTATTGCAGCCACTTGCTCAGTGCAGGTAAGGGCCCAGCTCATAGCATCAAATATCAATGTGTGTGTATATAGGCAAATGTGCCCAGATGGAAACCAGCTAAAATATTGAATGTCAAGTTGCTCTCATATTGCACTCAACATTTCCATTTTTTTTTCCTGAAACACACTTTTTCACTAGTAAAATTAGAAGCTATTTTAAGTGAGATACACCATCACAAAGTATTTACTATGTCGTTGCATTTATCAAAGATTCTAGAAAATATGTGCACCAGATACAGAAAGGAAATTGGTGGGTTTTCCTGGATGTAACTGGAAGAGGATATGAGCTATAAAAGGGCTCCAAGAAACTTTTCAAGGTGATAGAGATGCTTGGTATTTGAGTTGGTTTCACAGATGTGCTCACGTGTCAAAAACGGATATAATCATATAATTATATGTGCAGGTTGTTGCATATTAAACGTCAAAGAAACTTTTAGAATTACTTGTTCGATAATGTGAAAGCAAACCTAATAAGGGGCTGACTGCAGCTGTTTGGAAAATGAAAAAAGTTCTGGAATAATTTCATAGCAGATAAAATTTAACACTGGTCCTTGAAAGTAAATAATACTTTTGCTGCTCACAACTGTTAGTATTTGTAAAGATAGCAGGCAAAATTCTAGCATTGTTTTTCCTGCTGTGCCCCCCACCCCAAGACTTTTAAAAGAATTCAGTTATGAGGACAGCCTGCCTGATAGAGTTTGGAGCTATGGGGGGATCTCAGAGCGTACCCAAATGCATCACTTCAGTTCCTAGGTCTGGACCTATATCCTGAGGGTGCTGTTCCTTTATAATGTATGATTCATGCTTGTTTTCTTTGTTCTTTTTCCAGATCGTTTTAGAAAGTAGAACCTCTGCAAGAACTTTTTTTTTTCTTTTCCTTTATTTTCTTTTTTTTGGGAGAAGGAACCAAATATTTGTATTTTTAACTGAAATGTCACTACCCCCCCCCCAATCAACAGGATTTCATCTTTCCCCAGTATTCACAGCCACTGTCTCATCCCCCTGTGTCTGTTTCTGCAGGTTATTTCAGGGCAGTTCTTATCAGATAAGAAGATTGGCACCTATGTGGAGGTGGATATGTACGGATTGCCCACGGACACCATTCGGAAGGAATTCCGAACCCGCATGGTTATGAACAACGGACTCAACCCAGTTTACAACGAAGAATCATTTGTGTTCCGGAAGGTAGGTCCTTATCAGTGTTCCACAGCCACTGGAATCGCTTGGGGGCTTGATCTTGTGCATAGACCCTACATGATGTGTCACTCACCCCACACGTCTGCTTTCCCCTTCTTACAGTAGACCCCTCCTATCACTGTTATATGGTTCTTGTCAGTGCCCACCTCCCATGGGGCAGTGCTCAGCTCCAGGTGTGTCCTCGCTGGGAACTACCACTACAATGCAGGGGAGGTCAGGCAGGAAGCTGAAGGCAAAACCAGAGCTGATAATTTTTTTAATATTTTTATTTATTCATTTTTCAAGCAGAGAGAGAGAGAGAGAGAGAGAGAGAGAGAATGCACCAGGGCCACCACCTTGTGGGTCCGGCCCATGTGGGTACTGGGGAATTGAACTCAGGGCCTTAGGCACTGGAGGCAAGTACCTCAACTGCTGAGCCATCTCTTCAGCCCCCAAAGCTGATAAATCTTGTAATGTCGGTCACACATGCAGTCCTGTCCCTGCAGGAGTGAGGTGCTTGCTTCTTGTGCAGTATTCAGTGTTCTGACTTCCTTCTCTCACTTCTGTCTGCTGGGTCCTGAAGAAGCAGGTGTCCCTAACACTCTTCTTCATCTTTTCATCTCCCATTCCCCCTCTCTTGTCAACTAAAGATGCTTTGAAAAGTACACATGTGGACAGTGCCTTCTCTGTAACAACTGCTTTCTCCCCTTGCTTGGTCTGTTGCCTGGCCAGGTTGATTTCTTGTGTCTTCAGGCCCAGGGTTTGTAGGTGGTTCTGATCCATTTGTTTGTCATTCAGCATAGAGAATCATGCTCTGCTCTTAACAAAATAGCAACCGTTTGTTTCAAAATAGAGTCACTGGCTTAGAGAAACAAAGTGAGTGTGATGGAACAGGCCATTTTTAAACTTCAGTTCCCGCCTGTGAGGTGAGAGTCATTACCCGCCTCCTGCATTGTTACCCTCTCTTTTCCTGACAGGATGTGGTGGAAGTTAGCTCTCCTGCCTTTTTCTCTTCCCTAGGTTTTCAGTTTGTTTGTAGCTTTCTTTGTTTCCAGTATGAGGCAGTGTTCTTTGGCAAAAGGAATATTCCTTAGACACATTTGTAGAAATTTAGAAAGTTTTCTCAAGCATCTCTCTCATCTTACATTTTCTTAAAATAATTTTAATTATATCTTTATTATCCATAATTAGCTACACTGAATGAGCAAATAATGTGTTGGTATCCCAAATTCCCTGATATCCCTCCTCCCTGTCCCCAATCGGCTGCATATCCTCTGTGGGCAGTCTGGATCAGTCCATGGGGCAGGGGGTTATGGATAGCCTAGGAGTCAACCCAGTTACATCCCCCTTTGTATGTTGTTACTGAGAAGGGCCATGTCTCTGGGAGTTCTCCCCCACCATGGCTCTTACAATCTTTCTGCCCCCTCTTCCACTCAGTTCCCTGAGTCATGGCGGGTGAGTATTAAGGTTGCTTTATTGTTGGGGTCTGTACTTCTGCTTTAAGTTGTGTTGAAAATCATTGGTGTCTGTCTCACTGGCTCATCCTGGGATGACTGATTGGCTGTGGTTATAGGTCTCTTGCTTATCCCATCACTCTCTTTGGGGTTCCATGTGGATCCTCCAAGGTAGGTCTGGGGTGGCTCATCTCTTGCCAGGATGTCAGCTGTGTGGTTCGTTCGTAGGGTTGGAAAGGCCACAGCTCTCTCACTGCATTCTGAAAAATACAAACAGAATTTCCATTGGAGAGTGAGATCAGTATAGCTTAACTGAGATACACATTTCTGTATTAGCTTGATTCTATTGTGAGTAGCCTCTTTGTAATTCACTTATAAAGTGAATTTCTCTTTGGGTAGCCAAGATTTTGGTTCCCAATATATTCTGCCTTGACTCCCAATTCCAGTTAAGGGCTCCTTGTCACTGAGTGGATTACTTGGCCAAATTAAAAGCTGTTGATTACCTCTCCTAGGCTTTGGGGCCTCCATTGCACAAGTGCTTGGTTCACTGTTCTCTCCCAGTAGGAAGTGTGTTCAGCCTACTCATGGCAGTGGACTCTGTTTTATATCAGTGGTCTCTGTTTACTCCTACTATCATTGACCAGTTTCCCCTGGAAGCATATGCAGTGCCTTCTAGCACTGCGCTAACTACCATCTGGGGGCTGGTTACCATTCTGGACCTCATAGGGTCTCTTGGTTCTGATAGATTGCTTTCTGTGGTTTCTTCAGCAACAGGATCTTACCTTAGGCCTGGGGTGGGTATTTAAGAGGTTTGACAGAATCCTGTCCATGAAGAATTGATCATTCCCGCAACTCCTGGCCCCTAAAATATTTTTAGTTATTTATTTGCAAGCAGACAGAGATAGAGAGACAGATAGTCAGAGACAATGGACATGCCAGGATCTCCAGCCCCTGCAAACTAGCTCCAGATGCATGCACCACTTTGTGTACCTGGATTTATGTGGGTACTAGGGAATCAAACTTGGGTTGTTAGGCTTTTCAGGCAAGCACCTTAACTGCCAAGCTCATCATCTTATATTTTTAGATAAATAAGCATATATCTAACATATTTTTTTAAGTTTTTCATTGTGTGTGCATTCATTCTACATGGTTCTGTATCACACAAGGCCATTTATATACAAGTATGTGATGTATCTTGAACATATCCCCCCTACTCTTCCATTTCTCCCCATCCCCCTTCCAGTTTGTTCCTGGACAGTTTTTCATCATAGATACATATGCGATTTTATGTAACAATATAAAATCAAAGAACCACAAATAAGAGAAAACATATATACAACATTTGTCTTTCTGAAACTGGCTTAATTTACTTTATACGGTTATCTTCATTTCCTTCCATAACTTTTCTTCTGAATAGACTGGGATATTTTATTTTGTGTGTATTTATGTGTCTGCGTGTGTGAAAACAATTGCATTCCTCTGTTGGTGGATGCCTAGATTGTTTCCATAATGTAGCTATTGGTAAACAGCCATGTGCAAGAATCTGACACATTGACTTGGAGACTTCTGACTGAATACCCAGGAGTGATTTATCTGGTCGAATGGCAGATCTAGTTTTAGGCTTTTGAGGAACCCCCTGCTGACTTCTGTCATGGCTGGACCAATTTCCACCCCTCAGCTGTGTGCTTGTGTTCCCTTTGCCTCATCTTAGCATCTGTTACTTCTCTTAATGACCGCCATTCTCAGGGGAGTTGGAATCTCAATGTAGTTTTGATTCGTATTTCTCTGGTGACTATTGATGTTAGACATTTGTTCACATGTTAATTGGATGTTAATTGGTCATTTGTATGTCATATCTTGTCAACTTATTAATTTCATTAGCCCATTCATTGATTGGGTTATTTGTTTTCTTAATTTTTTTTTAGTATTTTTTGTACATTCTAAATAGATTTTTCTCTCATATGTGGACCATCTATTCACTCAACTTACTGTTTTCACTGCTATACATAATTTTTTTTTAATTTCATAAGTTCCCATTTGTTGTTTGATGGCATTATTCCTGAGCAACCAGAGTTCTACTCAGAAAGCCCTTCTCTATGCGTATATATATTTTATTTTATTTTTGTATATCTATATATGTGTGTGTGTGTGTAAGTATGTATATATGTATGGGAACACACATGCCACAGTGCACAGAGGTCAGAGGATAACCTCAAAGTGTCTGTCCTCTCCTTCCACCTTTTTTTTTTTTAAGATGTCTCTTGTTTTAATATTTAGATGAGTGGATCTGCCTTATAGTATACAGATAGACAGAGTGGACACAGAAGGGGAGCTGCCCCTGGCCACGGAAGAAAGACTAAGGCTCACGGTGTTCTATATACCTACCAAAGCCATCGCTGCCCACACTGTTCACACCCCAGCTGAGTCCCTGAAAAGCCTCAGGGGTCCTACATCCCAAAGCTGGCTGGCCTGGGTCTGCTCTCTCCCTAGGGAAGCCTGTATCCCGAAGCCTGAGTGTAACAACCCTGAAGAGTCAGCCACTCTGAGATCGATCCCCACGGGGCAGCTTGACCCTGCCTTCTCCCCTTCCCACCCAGCCACACCCAAGCACAGGCCCCGTCAACTTCTTGCTGGAACCCTCCATACCCTCCTTCTGGGGCTCCGGGGACTAGGTCCACACCACTTCTTCTACCCTGAGTTGGCCTGGGGCCTCCGATGGGCACAGCGGCTCCCTGCTCTGGAGATCAAGTCCTCCGAGTCGCAGGTACCCAGGTTCCCCGCCACCACGACTCGACCTCAGACAGGAGAGAAGCCCCCCTTCCACCTTCTTTGAGACAGGGTCTCTCTTGTTGTTTTGCTGCTGTGTGTGCCAGACCAACTGTTCCTCCAGCCTCCAGGTTCTCTTGGCTCCACCTCCTACCCCTGTAAGCACTTTACATCTGGCTTTCTGCAGATGCTGAGATGATCACATGTGGGTCAGCAGGCTTGCAAGCAAAATGTCTTTAACTGTGCCTTCCCCACACCTCTTCTCTTAATCCTGATGTGCTTTGCCTAATTTTAACAATTTCAGAGTTTTGAGTCTTATGTTAAGATCTTTATTTATTTGGACCTGAATTTTCTACAGACTAAGAGATAATGATCTGGTTTCATTATTTTACATGTAAATATCTAGTTTTTCCAGCACTATGTGTTAACAACTCTATTTTTCTTCAATGCTTATTTTTTATATCTTTGTCAAAAATCAAGTGACTGTAGATGCATGGATTTCTATCTGGATCCCAGATTATTTTCCTCTTTCTCTACATGTTCCATTCATTCTGCTGGTGTGCTAGTACCAAGCTGTTTTTGTTACTGTAGCTCTGTGAAATCAGGTGTGGTGATACCTCTGACACTATTATTTCGCCCAGGATGGCTTTGTCTTCATACTTCCATATGAATTTTTAGATTCCTTTTTCTATTTCTATAGAGTGGAATTGGAATTTTAATGGGGATTCCATTATATCTGTAGATTGCTTTTGGTAAAATAGCCATTTTTCCAACATTAATTCTTCCAAACCATGAACATGGGAGGTCTTTTGTCTTCTAGTGTTTTTTTGTTTAGTTTTGTTTTGTTTTTTTGGTAGAGTCTCACTCTAACCCAGGCTGACCTGGAATTCACTATGTAATCTCAGGGTGGCGTTGGCTTGAACTCACAGGGATCCTCCTACCTCTGCCTTCTGAGTGCTGGGATTAAAGGCGTGTGCCACCACGCCTGGCTTTCTAGTGCCTTCTTATGGTTCTTTTGTGGGTGTTTCATACATTTCTTTGTAGAGGTCTTTACTTTCTTGGTGAGGTTTATTTCTGAGTTATTTAATTTTTCTTTTTTGAGACAATTATAAATGGCTGTTTTCCTGGTTTCTTCTTCACCATGTTTTTTTTAATTTTTTATACCTTTATTATGAATAAGTATATACATTGTATGATCAAATCTTGTGAATGTGTCACCGTTTCCCTCTTCTCTGCCCCCTACCCACTGGGGTCTTCCTTGGTGCATATACTTGATTTGTCCATAGGTTAGGAGGTTATGAACTGCACCGGAGGTAGCCCGTTTTCTTTTTATTTTCTATCCCCTTTGTGTATTGTTGCTGAGGGGGGTGATGTCTCTGGATATTCTCCTCCACTATGGCTCTTGCATTCTTTCCACCCCCTCTTCCATTCAGTTCCCTGAGTCATGGTGGGTGAGTTTTAAGTCTGCTTTATTGTTGAGATCTTAAGTATCTCTGGATCTCTGGGTTGTGTTGTGTATCGTTGGTGTCTGTCTCCATTGACCTTTCATGGGTATTCAGACTTGCTGTGGTGATTGGTCTCCTGTTTGTCTCATCACTTTCTCGTAGGTTTCATTTGGGTCCAGAGTGAAGGGTAAGTGTGGTTTGTCTCCTGCCAGGGTGTCAGCTGTCATCAAATGTCTTGGTGGAATTAAGTTGTCCCTGGCTCTCTCACTGCATTCTGAAAATACAAACATTGGAGAGTGAGATCAGTATAGGTTAAATGAGACAACATTGCTATTTTGGCTAGCTCCTAATGGGTGTAGCCTCTCTGTAGCTCTCTGGTAGTAGGAATTTCCCCTAGGAGCCCGAGTTCTTAGTCCCCATAGAGTTATGCCTGGATCCCAGTTACAGTTAAGGGTTCCTTGTCACTAAGCGGATCTCTTAGCCAATAGTAAGCTGTTGATTACCCTCCTCGGTTTAGTGCCACTATTGCACAGATGAGCATTTCTTGACTTGCTGGTCTCTTCCATACAGCTGTGTGTTCAGCATTCTTGTGACAACTGTCTGTATTGTATATCAGTAGTCTCTGCTTTCTCCAAATATCATTGACCAATTTCCTCTGGCAGCTATTTATACATAGGAAAGCTACTAATTTTTATGTGTGTTCATCAGTTTTAAAAGTTTCTGGTAGAGTCTTTAGAGGCTCTTAGGTATAGATTCATGTCATCTACAAATAAAGATAATTTGACTTCTTCTCCTACCTGTATCCTTTTATTCGCTTCTCTTGCCATTTGCTCTAGCTAAGACTTCTAGCACTTCATTAAATAAGAGTGGAAGAAGTAAACACCCTGGTTTTGTTCCTGATTATAGTGGAAATTTCTTGACAATTTCAGCATCTAGTATAACATTGGCTATGGGCTTTTCACATACACACTTTATGGTGTTGAGATATGTTCCTTCTATTCCCAGTTTCTTTGAGGCTTTTATCATGAAGACAGTGTTGGATTTTATCAAAAGCCTTTTCTGCATTTATTGAGATAATCATGTGATTTCTGTCCTTGAGCTCCTTTGTGTGATGGGTTATACCATTTGCATATGTTGAACTATCTCTGTATCTCTAAAATAAAGTCAAATTCATCATCTATGTATTCTTGAATTTGGTTTGCAAGCATTTCAATCTATGTTCATCAGGGAGATTGTCTATAATTTACTTTTATTATTGTCTTTTATCTGCTTTTGGTATTAGGATAATAATGGCTTCATAAAAAGTTTGGTAGTGTTTCAACTTGGTTTTTATATGCTATATTTCTGGCTCCAGAAACACAATACCAGTTTTGGATCATTTGCTGTTCTTGAGGTATTAATTCCTTTTCTCTGATATTACACCCTTTCATTTGTCTTCTTTCTTACTATTTTTGTTTTGCTTTTTGCATTAATATCACAAGGCAAGAATGGCAAATCTCAAGTCCCTCCTCTCATTTACCACATGAGAATCAAGAGCAAGAGAGGTTGGCTGAAGTTTAGCTTGATTTATTGTTTGCACCTTTAGTTATAATGAAATTATAATCCTCCAGATTGTAAGCAGACAAGCAACCCATTATCTGGCTTTGGACACACTCCCCAGATCATCCAAGATGTCCTGGTTGCTTTTAGCCAATCAGGAGACAGTCTTCATTAAACTCATGACATCTTCTTTCATTATGCTGATAGTTTGTATCATAGTAGGGATTTTTGCTTCCTGAGATTTTACATCCTTTTATTTGGTTTACAGGTGATAGGGATAGAATCAGCATATATTGATGTTTCTTAGAATCAAAATATATTGTTTTTCTTTTTTCTTTTTTCTTTTTTTTTTTTTAGTTTTGGTCCATTTCTCTATTAAGTAGCCCAAATTGTGATTAGAAATTAGAATGGAAGAAACAAGGAGTATGTAAATTGGCATTAAATTGTCTTTTATACATGAAGTATTTTCTTAGAAATACTTTTCATATTCTTATAAACAGGCAATGCTAAATGTCAGAAGCGACCCAGGCAGTAGACAGATCACAGGGTAAGAATTCAGTTCCCAGACTCCAACTCTGTCGCTCACCATCTCTAAGAATAAGAAAAGTCACTTAGTTTATCAAGGTCACCTTCTTCTCCCCTGTGAATGGGTGGAGGGAGGAAAAGACTGAGTTTGAAGTTGTAGTGTTTACTATCCATCTATTGAAGATGTATGAAGAAATGACTTCAGGGACATCTGTCCAGTTCTCTCTCTCAGTGTGTTGGACATCAATAGCTCATATACATAGCACATTCTAGAAATGCACATGGGTCTTTGGGATAGTAAAGGGATATTTAAGAACAGAACTGACTAGGGAGCTGCATTACCAAACCATGGAAGACTGTCATTTTGAATATTTATTTATTTATTTATTTATTTATTTATTTATTTATTTATTTATTTATTTATTTGGTGAGTGTGTTATGTTTACATGTGTGTGTGTGTGTGTGTGTGTGTGTGTGTGTGTGAGGATAGGTGTGCACACCACAGCACACTGGAGGACAATGTACAGGTTAATCCTTGCCTTCTACCTCATGCAAGGCAGGCTCTCATTATTTGCTGCTCTGTTTACCAGGCTGCCTGGTCCATGAGCTTCAGGGTAGTTACATCTCTGCCTCCCTTCTCACTGGGCACACTGGGAGTACAGAAGCCTATCACAGCTTCCAACTTTTCCATGAGGCCTGGGGACCCAGACCCTGGTACTCAAAGTTGTGTTGTAGCAAGTGTTCTATCCACTAAGTCATTTCTCCAGAACCAAGAGTTTGTGTTTTTGTTTGCAGGTGATCCTGCCGGACCTAGCTGTTTTGAGAATAGCAGTGTATGACGACAACAACAGGCTGATTGGTCAGAGGATCCTTCCCTTGGACGGCCTCCAAGCAGGCTACCGACACATTTCCCTGAGAAATGAAGGAAACAAACCATTATCACTGCCAACAATTTTCTGCAATATTGTTCTTAAAACATATGTGCCTGATGGATTTGGAGGTAAAATAAACATTAAAAATAGAATAGAGTATAGATGAGGTCCTCAATTACAAGACCAGAACAGTTGCCTGTGCCCTAAACCAGTAGTAATAACAATATCTATTCTGCTAATGCCATGAATCCTGGTAGCATCGAATAAATCCAGGATCAATAGTAATCCCAGGCTTCACAGAAAGAAATACAAGGACAAGTCTAGATTATCTTTAAGTCTTATTTTAAAATATCATAATTTTATGCTGGTTAATATTTTATAAATGTTTTGTGAAGATATACTCATAAGAAACCATACCTTATCAATCAGTATTGCTAAAACTTAATTAAATTTAGTTACCAACAGGCCTGAATTTTCTTGCAAATCTACAAGAGGGTTTATTTTTAAAAAGAAGAAGAAGAATATCATCGGTCCATCTGTCTTTACTAAGAGAATTGATGAAGGGAGAAACCCAGACTAGATCAAGTCTTCTTTGTGGCCTCCAATGAGCTAATAACATTAGAAGAAAACAAAAGTCTTCTTAGTCACAGTCTTTGAATGTTGTTCCATGGCTTAGTTGAGGAGGTGCAGCGTGCATCAACTCCCTGTTCATCCATGGAGCTGGGTGAACAGTCTTGAGATAGTGGTGAGCCAACAAGAGGAAGAACTCTCAGGATGCAGTCACAGTGGACAGAGGAGAAGCCAGAGGAAAAATCAGGGGCAGGGGCATCAGCAAGGGGATTGGTAGGGGCAGGATGGTCTGGACGTCTCATGAATGAATTGGCAGGGGCCAGTAACCTGGGGATGCCTAGTTTGCATAGATAAGTTGAGAGGTCTTTCTACGTGACTCTAGACCTGAATTGGATGGTGATGGCTGCAGAGGAACTGTAACCTTTAGACTTTTATTGTCCAGGTTTGTTATTACAGCTGGGGTAAGTTTAGGCCTTGAGTTGTCTGGTTATCTCAGGGCCTTCCCGGAGGGCTGGAGTTTTAGAATTAAGAAGGAGACTTTGGGAAACACCTACTGGTCTCTGATAAACTCAGCTCAGATAAGCTTCGGAGATTATCGGGTTTCAAGCCGGCCTCAACTTCAGTTAACCCTATATCCTCCATGCCTCTTAGCAGGGTCCCACATGCGAACCACAAGGAAATAGTACCATTGTGTGACTGTATCTCATTAGGTCAGTTTTAAGTCCCAGGTCTGCACCACTGGTTGGTGACAAATGAGAGAATCATTTGCCCCTCATATCTTGACCTGTCAAGTGAAGGTAGTGACTTTTGAGTCGGGACTCATTATTTTAGTACACTGTGCAACATTGCAGGGTTCGGAATATGCACACACATGGGAGCATTTCCATACCTCAGTGAGATTCCCGTATCACATTGGAACACATCACTGATTTGTTGGAGAGTATGGGGTTATATGGCTGCTCTTAGTAATGCACACATCTCTGGACAGCCCCTTGTCTGCAGCCAGTTCTCAGCTTTTAACAATGTGATTATAGTTTCAAAAAGCAAACTAAACCATGAAGTTGTTTGAGTGAATATGTACAGTTTGGACTCTGTCCTGCCTCCATTACATTTTTCCTTTAAAAAAGGAAAACAGGCTGGAGAGATGGCTTTGCAGTTTAAGATGCTCATTTGCAAAGCCTAATGGCCTGGGTTTAATTCCCCAGTACCCACATAAAGCCAGATAAAGTAGTATCTCATCATTTTATTGTGCGTATTTATATGTAATTATGAGTTAGCTCGAGCATGTTTTCATGTTTCTTAGTCACCTGTGTTCCTTTTTCTAATTTTCCTATAGAACCTTTTGCTTTTGGTTTGCCTGTTGTTCATTGAATTGCTCCATTTTTTAAATTATTTAAATCATGTTTTAAGTTTGATTTTAAGTTTAAGTTAATCACTAATAACTTCCCAGGTGGTCTCAAATACATTTGAACATCTACATAAAACTCTTTGAGTCTAGTGGTTGGGGATTCAAAGGCTGTGTGTCTGGTAGGGAATGCTGGCTGTTGGCTGTCTAACCTTGCATGATTTCCACATGATACTTTATGTCTTCTGTTCTCCCTGGATCTCAGGGTTAGTTCTGGAAACTAGAAGTGTAAGCCAGGATATCCTCTTCTACAAAGCTTCAGGTGAGGTCTTCATGCTGCTTCCAGCATGGTAGAAAAGAAGAGGGGCCTACAAATAGAAGAGAGGACGAGAGAGGCCTGGACACTTCACACCAACCTGCTCTCCCTAACCCACTCTTGCAGGAACCATGTGAATCCTTTCCTGAGGGTGGAGTCCCCACTACCTCTTGGTATCATTAAGCTGGTGGAGACCACAGATGGCTACCCTGACCTTCTGGCTCCTCATAGAGTTATTTCCACACAGCCCAGATGTAAATGTCTTTGGGCTAAAGAACAGCACAGATTCTCCTAATTCTTATAAACTAACTAAATGTGATAAAGTAAATGGTGACATTTAGGAGAGACATTACTTGCCTTGGAAGGAATCAAGAAGCTTTGGTTTCATGTTGATGCTACTGAACATAAGGAAAAATAGTGCTGTTTTTTACCACCACACTCATGCACAACATAGCAAACTAGTTTGGATGTTAAGTGCCATTGCTTTTTTTTATCAAATGCAGTGGAACTGGGGCTCTGGGGTTGTCTTTGCTGTTTTATCTGTGGGTTCATCCTCCCCTGTGGGTGGCATTTATCCGTCACACAACCTTTCCACCATTAGCCACTGGGGTTGGTGAAAGGAAACACGGTCAATATTTCTCTTTCCCACTCTCTTATGCTGTGAATGGGTTTTATTTTCATTTTTCATTACTGACTGGAAGGAAGGAGATGCTTCTAGTATATGTGAGTATCACATGACATTAGATCCCACTCTGCGCAGTGCCTCCTGCGCCTCCCTGTACTGAGTGCCTTGATCAATCACTGCAGGGTAGGTCTTTTCTCCTCTGCTGTAAGGAGGCTCTCTTAGGAAATGGAGATGAAGTGACCTTTTATTTGTCTGTTTCCTCTTTCTGCCTCCCTTATGATTAAAGACACATCAAGGATAGTAGGGGAATGTTTCCTGTTGGAAAGTTCTAACCACTTTCCAAATGTAGCTGGCTGTTTCCTCACAGTAGGTATTTCCAAAGAATTCCCAATTAAGGTGTCATTCCTAGGGTATAATCTCAAGACATCTGGAAGCAATTTAAAGTTTCTCCATTTTCTCCTCTCCTTTGTGGATATGAAAATATTACATTCTGTTAAATATTTGTTAAAAATTCAATTGCACGCTAACACTGGTATCCTTTTAAGAGATGCTGGGGATTGAACCTAGGGTTTTGTGCATATTCACTGCAATGGCCTTTCCTGGGCTGCAGAAAGAGTGAGAAGAAAAGCTCTCTGGAAAGGAAGGGAACAGGACAGAAGCAGTAAGATGTGTCAGAAGGGAAGAGGGAAGAGCTCAGTGGTATAATGTGCAAGGACCTGGGTTCTATCCTCACCACTATAAACAAATGAAAAGTAAACATTGGAAATTTCTAAGTTACATAACTTGAAGCAAGCTCCTTATTACACTGACCCCTAAGATTTCCTGTGAATGTGATGATGTAGGGAGGGACACACATTTCCTGATGGTGTTCAGCCATTGTCCTGAAGACCTGTACAGTCTACCCTTCGGGGCATTGTGGCCTGTGACCTGCTCATTCTTTGGTACAAGCAAAAGGAGATAATTCGAGTCACAGTTGGGAGATGGGCTAATTCATTAGCACTGACTTGCAGCTGACAGGGGAGCATGTGTTCTTCTGCGGCCTCTGTCTCTTGACAGCAGGAATAATAGAGTGAGGGACTCTGAAGGAACCTGGGCCAAGAACAGACTCATAGCAGTGAAGAGGGGCCACAATTTTTAATAAGCACCAAGACACCAAACTTCTCAAAGAGCAGCAGTTAAATAATAGCCAAAAAAAAAAACCCTGAATTCCCCTGTAAAGTCTGTATCTAGAAGTCTGTATTAATGAAATGTTCTCTTTAGTTCTTTGGGATGCCTAAATTGATGCTTTCAACTCTATATAGACGTGAGGGAGGGTGGGCGGGATGGAGGGAGGAAGCAAATGGTCTTTATGGAGTCATCACTAGGAGACATCAGCATTTTGGAAATGGCACTAAACCCAGAAATAGATGGTAATGTTTTAAAAAATACAAAAAAGTACAGCATTACCTAAATCTAGAAGAAAAATGCAAATGAGATCAAGCAAATGGGTTTCTTTTATAAAAAGGAAGGTTCCGGAGTTCCTGCTATGGCTGCCAATACTTAGGGCATGTTAGCTCATGGGTTCTGGGTACTCTGGAGTTAGTATGTGCAGCTCCGTGCTGCTAGGGATTCAGTGTGGTGAGGCTAGACCCCTCTGCTCATTTGCCAGTGAACCTTGATCAGCAGTTAGTTCTTGCCACGGTCACTTGTCTGGAAGCAGAGCAACCTCAAGGGATATACTCAGATACAGTGTCCTCAACCAAAGGAAGCAACCAGCAAAGTAATGGTCAGGAAGATGGCACTTCCTCAAGTCGTCCTTCATTGCTGTGATAACGAAAACTAAATGACGTCCACAGAGTTAGACACATTCACGAGTGAGTGCCAACTCCCTGAGGTCTGACTGCTCCTCTACTCATATGTGTTTTATAGTGTAGCTTTTTAAAAGTCAATTTCAGTTTTTGATATGTAGCAGTCCATGTACTAATTGTATAAGCCCCTGGCCCAAGGGGAAACTGAGTTACAAGGGGCCAGGATATGCCTTCATTCTCTAATGCTGTTTGTTAAGACATCTGAATGGGGCTTTCCTGGGAAGTAAATTTCTACCTTCTCTAGTGATCTGTAACTCTTGCTTCAGAGCAAGCTGCTGCCACTACATGGTACATTAGACACTCCACAAGTATCCAGTTTTTGAGTTGACCTTGCCAAGAAAAAAGCACCCATCTCAAATAATCTCACAATTTTAGCCTTGCACAAGGCAAGGCCTTTAAGTCCTTTTGTGATCTCCTTCTTGTCTCACTTAAGTTCATTTGACCAAACCAGATTCATACTTTGTAAACTTTTGTTTCAGTTTGGTCAAGAATACTATTATATTACATTATTACTGTCTGTGGTATGAGTGTTTAGTTTTGCATATGTATGTGTGTGGTGTGTGGACATGTGTATATGCATGTAGGTGCATGTACAAGAGTGGGGTACATGTGGAAGCCAGAAGTCAATATCAGATGTCTCCCTCTATCATTCTCTGCCTTAGTCTTTGAAACAAGATCTCCCGTTGAACCTGGAATTTACCAATTCAGCTAGAGTAGCTAGCCTCAAGTTATGGGGAGTCCTTGTCTCTTCAACCTCAGCACTGGGATTATAGCCATGCATCCAGCATTTTTCTTGGGTGCTAGGGATCCAAACTCAGGTCCTCATGTGACTGACTGAGCCATTTTCCTAGCCTAGCATACTGTATATCTTTAAAGGCAATATCTAACTGCAAATAAACTATCCAAATAAGATATTTTTTTAAAAAGACTCAAGTAAGTAAAAATTTCAGGATATGGCGGCAGAATTCCCAATAGTTTCTAGAATTATTAATTCTGACAATTCACAATAGATTTAATGATACTTGCACAACAAATAGATAAATCTGTGGTCTCTTTCTATGTGCAAGTTTTAAAGTTTAATTAGTTTATTTGTATGTGTGTCAGGGGAGGAGTGCTAGCATCTCTTGCCACTGCAAATGAACACCAGACACTTGCACCACTCTTTGAATTCAGCTTCATGTGGGTGGTTAAGAAATTGAACTTGCAGGTTTTGCAAACAAGTGCCTTTTATTGCTGAGCTGTATCCCTAACTCCCTTTTATATGCTTGGCAACCAGGATGTAACTCTTCAGCAGGTGGCTGATGAAAATGCCTCAGTCAGCTTGCCTGTGAACACCTGACAATATGAGAAGTCAACTAAGGCAGCACGGAATAGTCAGCTCTTGACACTGAGCCCTAGCTGCAGTTACACAGGGAGAAAAGTATAGGCCACTTAAGGTCCAACCCTCACAGGACCCATGGAGTTTGGAGGGAGTGGCACCTTCCTGCTAATGAAGCCTGTCTCTGTGTGTGAGAAAGATCCATACACACAAACTTAAGTGACAAAATTGTTTTATTCAGTCACAACTGCAAATCATATTTAGAATGGTTTTTCTCATCAGCTTTGGGCTACTATAACAAATAACTAAGGATTGAGTGATTTGAAGCATTGGATATTTATTCCTCACAGCACAGATCAGAAGTCTAAACCCAAGGAGTCAATGGGCTGTGCTCTCTGTGTGAAGGGCAAATCCTTCCTTACCTCTTCTCCAGCTGGGCAGAATAGCCTGGCTTGTAGCTGCACTGTTCCAGTCTCTGCCATTGTCATCACACAGCCTTCTCTTTGTTTCTAGATGCTTCCTTTTTTTGTAAAGATGCTAGTCATTGGATTTAGGGTCCTTTCTAAACTATGTTCATGGTTTCAGTGAATTCACACAATAACTCCACAAGATAGCTGGCTTAAGCATTAAATTTCAAATGGAAAACCTGAGGATGGAGACATTAATCAATTCACTCAAAGTCATGCAAGAATGAGTCAAGAACTCATGGAAGCTGGGTGTAATCCTTATTCTTAGGAGAGTGAAGCAGAAGGATCAACATGGACTCAAAGCTAGCCAGGGCTACACGGAGGAGGATATCCAGCTGCTTGGGGACAGGGAAGAGGGAAGTTGGGGAACTGGGGACAGCAACACTTTGCTCATTCAGTCTATGTAAGTATGGATATTAAAGATATATTTTTTAAAAAGCTAGCTAGGGCTATATTATGAGTTCTGGGTTAGCTTAGGTTATAGAGTGAGACCTTGTCTCAAACAAAGTAGAGTTCCTGGTAATTCACTGCATTTGCTCTGCCACTCTGCCTCATTATTCAAAGGAAAACAAGAGTCCAAAGAAAAGTACCTAACCTTTGATTCCTTTGAGTTTCCTTGTTTCTTATCTGCAACTAGCTATGTTTTCATAACCATATCTGGAGGATTTGGCTGTATTTACTTGGAATTTTCAGTAAAACAGAAAATTAACAGTGCTTTGATTTTTTTTTCAGATATTGTGGATGCTTTATCAGATCCTAAGAAATTTCTTTCAATCACAGAAAAGAGAGCAGATCAAATGAGAGCTATGGGCATTGAAACTGTAAGTATCTGTATAATGTAAGTATAGTAAGTATAAGTATGATGATTGATTTTGGACAACTAGGTAGGGGAAACTAATTGTCCAGCAGTGAGTACAAAAACAAGATAAAGCAATAAAATAATAGCAAGTTTAAAGGAGGTTTTCAAAACTGAGCTTATCAATTCAGCATTAGTAGTGATGGGTCTACAAGAATATGGTGTGATTAATAAAATCTGGCCAGCATCATTAAAAAAAAGATACTTCTTCACTAGTGACTTATCTTGGATGTATAGTTCATTAGAAGTGAAATGGAAACCATTTTTATTAACCTTTTTATTGCTGGAAAGGAAAACAAACCACTCAGCAGTAGCTTATGGAAGGAAAAGGTTTATTTCAGTTTACACTTTGGAGGGGAAAGTTCATCATGGCTGGGAATGCATGGCAGAGAGGAAATAGACAGAGCTCAGTGTGGCAAGTGAGACTGAATGTCATGCCCCGAGGCGCACTCCCAGAGACCCACTTCTTTCAGCAATGTGCCATCTCCCCAAAACTCCACCAGCCGGGGATTGAGTAGGAGCCTTGATCACAAACACATGAGTCTATGGGAGACATTTTACATTGAAACCACCACACATCAGCACTCGAAATATCATAGGATGCCTTGTAACATTGGAATATGAACGAAAGGATTTTAGTGAGCAGGTAAACATGGCATTTATTACTAAATACTCAGTTTTTATCCTTGCACTCCAACTCCCCCTCATTCCAGCACACCTCTGTTTGTTTCTTTGTTGTTAAATGTAGCTTTTCTAGACTCCTCAGTTGAGCCAAAGCAGCATGTCTACAGGAGCAGAATACCTTCCTTGGAAATGGGTTAGATCTTCTTCCCTGGATTTTTCTTTTCCTCTATCCTAAGACAATCATAGTTTCCACTTCAGGCAAGCAAGAGAGGAGACTGTGTAAAGGGGAACAGAGACGCTGAGGACTTTCAACAACTGGCTTCCTTAAAATGAAGTTGTGCCTTGAGTGACATTCATTTCACTCAGTCTCAATGCTTCTGTTCCAGAGTGACATAGCCGATGTGCCCAGCGACACTTCCAAGAATGACAAGAAAGGCAAGGTCAACCCGGCCAAAGCAAACGTGACCCCACAGAGTAGCTCCGAACTCAGACCAACCACTGCGGCTGCCCTGGGCTCTAGCCAAGAAACCAGGAAAGGTGAGGCAGGGGTGGGGGTGGGAGGGCTGCTAGACTCCTCACCTCCCCTGCAGGTTTAGCCTCTTTGCAAGCTGTCTTCATGGACACATTGGCATTATCACTTCTAGTTTTTGTGTCATAAATCTCAAAGGCAGCATATTTCCTTGTAGTTATAGGACAGTCTGCTTAATTCCCTTTTCTGGATTCTTACTAAGAAATCAACATTCTTTCAGACGGAGCCATATGGACTTACCTGGATAGGCATTGGCTCATGAACCAGCATAGTCATAGCTGTCATGGATAATTGTTTCCCATACATAGATATTTAGCCTGATTGTTTATTTGTATAAAGCCATCAGGTGGAAATTCAATGGCCAGTTCCATGTGGTTGTCTGTGGGTGAAACAAAAGATCATAAGAGCCATCATCCCTCGGAATCACATATGCCCTGTGCTAGTGCACAGCCATGTGGAGGGAAACCATTGTGCTGCATAGTTAAAGCTGGCTTCCATTCAAGCTGGCCAGGCATCCATTCTGATTGAAGGACACCCATTTCATAGTCACAGGGACAGATCTTCAATATCCTCCTCCGACTTTGAACAGTTTACTAAACTCACTCTTCGAGCCTTAGTAGGAATTTCCTTTCCTCTCTTCCTTGGTGTGTATGTAGTTCTTATTTACAAGTGAGCTCAGTGTCCTTGGCCTAGTAAATTAAGTTGTTCATTCACATTAGTCCACACACTACTGCAATTTAATGTCTTTCCCAACTGAAGCAGCCTAGTAATTTAGCAGGAAACTAAGTGTGCATTGAGCTTTGTGAAACAAATTAGAAAATGAGACTGCACAAAAGTAGCCCAGTTTGTTCTGACCCTGCAGCTCTTTGTCTCTGGGAAGAACACGGAGCAAGGTAATGACACAGGCAAAGGCATCCATCCCAGCTTTGGTCAGCATTATCACCACCACTCCTACAGTGGAAAATGAGAGATTCATGCTCACAAGTGCTTATATTAATAATTATAGTGTAAGTAACCTAAAAAAAAAAAAAACAATGTACCCTGACCTGACCAGCTTCCAGAGAACAAAAATGGTCTTAGATCTAGAAGGGACCTTGTTTGGGCTTCGTGCTGCCTCATCCTTGGTTCCTAACAAGGCCATGTTTGAAGGAGCTGGCCACCTCTCATTTCCACCTCAGTCTTTTTTCTCAGATGGCCCAAGAGAAGGTCTGCAGGCTGTTTCCTTTTTACATTTTATCCAGAAGACTTGGGAGCTTTTGTAAAGTCACCTGACTGGGTTCTGTAAGAAATGCCCATGTACCTTGAGGGACCTCACATGCCTAGTGGCCAGGGAAAGTATAGGCTCCCTTACAGCAGAGCCCAGGCAGGTACAATGAAGGCTGATTAGTCAGAACAGGAGAGGAGGGGGCATTCCTTCCAGTAAGAGTTCTCAAGAAGATTCAGTGATAAGACCCCCATTGATCTGGGCCTTGAGCCTTAGGCCTGACTTGACCAGGAAGAGAAGGGTGGAGAAGCCCAGAGAGGGCAGCTAGGAGGACCCAGTACAGGAAGCAGCTGGGGGAAGAGAAAGGGGACATGGGGGTTGGCAAAAGGCAGTGGCAAGTAGTTCACTTTCCCTGGCCTGGAAAGGGCTCTGGGATCACTCCTAGAAGGCAATGGTGAACAACAATGTCAGGCATTAGAATTCACTGAAAGGGAAGGCTGCTAAGGACCATTAAGAACTTTAGTACTCATGAGTGTATTCTAGGACTTACCCCATAGTGCATAGAGGGCTGATCAGACAGAGGCTAATTCAGATGAAAACATCCCTCATCATCAGTGCGCCTGGGGAACCATGCCTAGGAAATGTCTGCCAGCTTTTTCTCTTAGGAAGTAGGTGGCTGATGAATGAATGATACTGACCAGGAAGGTCTGAGTTTTAAGCTGCAGGTAGTCATGGAAAAGAACTAAGGGGAAAAGAATTTGAGAGAAAAGAGTTACTTTAAGGAGCTATGTTGATAAGACCACACCTCTCCTGGCATGTGGAACTGAACTTATTCCTATTCTGTATAACGTAGGGGTTTCCTAATAAAATCACTTAGAGGAACAAATGTTTTTACCTTTTATTTGTGTCTTTTCCATCAATGCAAAATGTGTTTGAAACAGGGATATGTTTCTGCAGGCTGCTATTGCTCAAGATTTGATTAAAACCAATCAAGCAAAGAAGTCTCCTCGGTCTTTGTTAGATCTCTGCAGGACTTTGCTGTTCTCCAAGCCTGTGTGTTCATTCTCTAGATAAGAGAACTGAGTGTAGGAAACCCATGGCCCTAAACCTGCCCACACTGCCTCTCGCTTACTGTCCACCATGAGTCAGGGAGGTGGTTTAAGACGCCAGGCAAGAAATCAGAAAAAAATGTCCTGTACACTCTCACACACTACCCTAAAGTATCATGGATCTCAATGCAGATTTCTCTCAGCCAGGGCTTTCCTCACACTGACTGTGCAAATCTTAAAATGAATCAACTGGATCCTGGCTGCCCATGTCTATCTTTCTTGAATGTATCATGCGTAGCCTTTGGAATCTTAATAGAAACCAACTCTAGTACACGGTGCACATTCATTTTGAGTACCTAAGATGAAAATCTGCACTCAAACAGCTCCTGTTAGGGATTCTACAACCAAGGTTGCCATAGGAGCACCTGGCCTAGCCTTCACTGGGGTAGCAGGTTGACTTAGTATATTGCTCATCTTAGCAGACAGCAGTTTGATTTCATTATTCCCTCTGTGTTAAAAGCATTGCTGTACTCAATAACATTATCACTTAAATGCTAAGATTAAATTTGGGAAAGAAAGCTGAAAATGTTTTTTTTTGTTTTGTTTTGTTTTGTTTTGAAGATTAAGTTGGGAGTTAGTTGACTGAAAAAACTTTGAAATACAAAGATGAAGGCAGCTGTGAGGGAAGTTGTTTCTTCTGAACCAGATCCCCTTTATGGGTCTCTTAGCCTGTCCCACTGTGCTAAAAGGTTGACTGGTTGGGAAATACAGCTATTCCTTCTCCACAGTCACCCTGAGCCCATGGAATTTCCCTTGCCCAGAAGATTTTACAAACCTTTGAAGCTCCTAGCTGATTTATTTGGAATCACAAAGGCCTGGCCTCCTTTCATCCAGGTAGAGCAACCTAACAAAGCCTAAGCTGCTGGCCTGCTGAGATTTGGCTTTTAGCTGGAGAGGCACACTACCTTCAGCCTTCATTCATTCCGTCCTCAAAGGTTTCCCCAAGAGTCTGCCCTTTGCTGGTAGGGAACCTAAGACACACAGCTTTGCAGTGGTCATGTTAAATGCTTTAGAGTAGGAATTTCTATGCCGGGCGTGGTGGAGCACCTCTTTAATCCCAGCACTCGGGAGGATGTCTGTGAGTTCGAGGCCAGCCTGAGACTATATAGTGAATTCCAGGTCAGCCTGGGCTAGAGCGAGACTCTACCTCGAAAAACCAAAAAAAAAAAAAAAAAAAGAGTAGAAATTTCTATCCTTCACATAATATGTAAAGCTGCTTCAGAGGATTTTGATAAGATTTTATAAATGAAATTTATATGATCTGTAATTCTGTCTAATGTTTAATACATAGTGACATTTTTGTCTTTTTTTAAGGTATTGAACTTATCCCTCAAGTGAGGATAGAAGATTTAAAGCAAATGAAGGTAAATTTACCTAAAGGTTTTGTAAATGTTCTTGTACTAAGCATATTAGTAAAATGAATATATATGACCAAGTATAATCATTTTGACTACTAAAACACAAAACAAACTTCATTTGGATTCTCACCCCCTGCCCACAGGCTTACTTGAAGCACTTAAAGAAACAGCAGAAAGAATTAAATTCTTTGAAGAAGAAACATGCAAAGGTATAGTGTCTTATATGCATCTTATTGGCCCCTTTCTGCTTTATTGTTATCTCTGTGATGAAGACCACGATTTCTGTTCTGTGTCATTCATAGCCCGGAGCACTACTACCTTGCTCATCCTAGCCAACTAGGCAGCATGACTTTCTTTTTAACTTGTTGGCAAGGAAATTACAATGTGGACTCTTTGGAGGACTGATTTGTAGCCTGCATTTCTGACAGTTGATTCAAAAGAAGAACAAAGATGGAGTTGGTGTCCATATGCCACAGTATTATGTAACTAATTGCCCTTATATTTAAACTGCATTTCTATCATTGCACTGTCCTCTCAGTTGTCACTGGGTTAGGCAGAAACATTAATTTTTTGGCCTCATTTAACAATTCATTAAGGCCTAACCAGGAAATTTACTGTGACTGATAATAATAATAACAGGAACAGCTCCGAGAAGTCATTTTCAGAGTTTTGCATCTCACAAGACACTCCCTACCTACCCTGTAAGGTCAGTTCTCTTCAAGGACCCATTCTGTGCATGAGGAACTGAAGGATAAGTGAAGTTGGGGAGCAGCGGAACTTGTCATTGTGCCAATTCTCTGAGTGCATTATTCACACAGGGTATTGGATGCTTCGATAAGTAAACACGTGCCCGCTCCTTGGGTCAAACGCAGTGACAACACATGAAATATTACGGAAATTCTCTAGCTACTTTAGACAGTGTCTGTGCACTAGCTACTTAATTACCTCTGAAGGATGTTCCTCAGTTCTCTGGAACTTGATTGACATCCTAAATAAGCTATGCATTCATTCTCTTCTCTATCTCTGAGTGAAACTGAGTCCAGGTGACTGAAGTCAATTAACAAGTCTGTCTGCTTGATCAGAAAAGTGGCTAAGAATGGAAAGTGATTTTCTCTGAGACTGAATGACGTCAGTAGACCTCCCACTCCACCTCAAGATGCTCTAGGCTTCATTCCATCTGGTTTTTGTCATTTTTCTTTTCTTCAGCTTTGCAGGAAAATGTCCTTTCACTCATTAACCAGTTAATTGCATAGGTTTGGATGAAGCCATGCTTCTAAAGTTACCTTCACTTGCAGAAAATAACCAGAATGTTCTTAAAACCCCACTTTGTAATAGGACATGAAAGCAGATGTTAAATCTCCCTGAATTCTACTATCTGAGGTTGGGAAGATAGTAATAGCATTAGTGTGCATTTTATAGAGGACCATTAACTTGTAGAATTCTTTAGAATAAGTGAGAGCTAAGTGTCTCAGTGACACATCCGGACCTTTCCTGCTGCTTCCTGGAAGGTCTGAGCAGAGACCACATTGTCCTGCTGGTCTTTCATACTCACCTACATGTTCAAAGTTGAAGTCATATGTGTGATAAGCTTCTGAATGGATTCTTTTTTCCACATAAAATACACTTTGTTACTCAGCCTCTGGTGACAGTAGAGTATAGGAGCTCTAAATTCTAGAGTCTTCTGTATAAACTACTATTTCAAATAAGGCTAACATTTATGGTGTGTCACTTTTGTGTCACATGTAAATTTTATGTATATATTCTCACATCCTCGTATATCCCCAAAACCTGAGTTATGCTCTCCATATCTTAGACATGAAATTCTGACAAGGGACATTCTTTGCTGAGAGTAATGTAACTGGTTTATACTAGTCACCAGTCCTGTTTGCCTGCTTCTAACACCCACACCTTTTACTATTTGCCATTTTGTCTACTTTATATAGAAAAGGTTATGAGGGCTGGAGAGATGGATCAGTGGTTAAGAGCACTTCCCACTTAAACATGAGGGCCTCTTGGGCTGGAGACTGCCAAGTTCAACTCACCAGAACCCACGTAAACAGCTAGTATGGCCATTCACTACTGTCCATTGAGGGGGTGGAGACTACAGATCACAGAATCACTGGGGCTTCCTGATGGACAGCAGCTTCAGGTTGAGGGAGAGACTCTACTCAAAGAAATATGCAGATGAGCGATAAGAGGAATTACTCCCAAGACATTCTCCTCTGGTCACCTGCATGCATGTGCGTGGGACTTGTGCATCTGCACACACATGTGCATACATCACACACACATGTTTTTGAATGATTTGAGTTATCCAAAGAATTTAGAAAGAACTTTATTCTAATAACCATATTTTGTCTATAGACATAGTTTCTCCATCTGTATTCTTTTCTTAGTATTTTTCTATTGCCTCATCTCAGCCAACTTCAAAGATGAATGTACATGAGTATTTACTTGTCTATATACACTGAGGTTCTATCTATAAACATGCCTGTCTTTAACATGAAACTGTGAAAACTAATGAAGGCAGTGAGAAATGCTTTAAACACACCCTCTCCTAATCAGGTATTTTGAGAAGTCTTTCTTTAGGAGCATTAGTTCACACTCTGTACTGTCCCTCAGCCCCTTTTTTGAACACAAATTACCTGCAAGATGAACATCAGACCTCCTTAAGCAAACAAGCTTCACCCTGTTGTCACTCAGCAGTGAAAACAAATCCTCCCAGCCTTTCTGAACAAAATAATCAACAGCTCTTTTATCACAGTTTTGAAGCTGCCCAAGATGGGACTAAGGCATGCCTCCCACACCTTCATTACTGCAGTTGCTTAGGAGAGAAGATGGTCTGGGATGTTCTCTTTCAATTACTACATAGATAATCATGCTCTTGAGACCTAAGAAGAGAAGAAAGGTATCCATGAACTAAATCTCAGGTTTAAGAAAGAAATGGTTCAAAAGAAAGCTTGTTTCAAACATGAAAGTTGGCTAAAGGATGGAGAAGGAATGCTAGTGTAAACATGAGAATCTGCCATTTGCAAAACAGAGCCAGGGAAATATGTGTGTGCATCAGTTAGATTCTCACTGCTGGGACAAAGCACACAGCCAGAAGCAGCTTATGGAAGGGAAGGGTTTCTTTCTGGCTTACAGTTTCAGGGGAACACAAGATGGCAGGGAAAGCATAGCAGGGGCAGACAGCTGAGCATCTCATCTCCTCATCAGCAGGGGGAAGCAGAGAGAGCAAGCTCTTATGTGGCAAGTGGGGCTGAGCTATAATACCCCAAAGCCTATCCCCAGTAACACCCCTTCTCCAGCAAGACTCCACCTCCACCAGCTGAGAATTAAACAGGAGGCTTAATTACAAATATATGAGGGTATGGGGACATTTTCCATTCAAACCTCCACAGTGTGTGAGCTAGCAAAAAAAGATACTGAGAAGAAAAGGCAGGAGTAATGGCCACTGGAGCTCCCAGTGAAATCCAGATGTTCATGAAATTCCCAGTTTGGGGAATGTGTTAGTGGTCATTTGCTTTTGACTCTCTGAAGACAGCTGGTAATTAGACTTCTGGAATTCTTTCCTAAACTTGAAGTGGAAACTAAGGTAATGGTTCTCAGCAGTCATTAGATGAGACAGAAAAACTAGAACTAAACAAACAAATCCCACCTTAGCACATGAGTCTCTGGGGTCCAGAGCTGGGATGGCTTTCATGAAAACATGTCTGAAAAACAGACATGTTTTTTAGTTGTCCAAGCTGGTCACATTCTTAATGCAGAAATGTTTAAATCCAGGGTTTGATAACTAATCCAGCCATGTGTTAGAAGAACAATTGCCATTTCACATGCATGTAGTGGCTGATAAGGAAGTGTCTGAGGGAAGTTGGCCAGGTCTAGACTCCGAGAAAGGCAAAAACTCATTCTTCTCTAAGGGCAAACGAGACTCTACTCCCACTACTCCAGAGTGTGATGGCCAGCTGGGTTTCCTAGAGGAGAATCAGAGGACCTCAAATCTGAAGTGAGTTTCCTGTCCTTGTGACATTTGCCTCTGGTTGAATCTCTTGACAGGTAGGCCTCCCAGCAGAGAGAACCTGGGAGGAGGGTGTTGCATCCCTGGGGTGTGTGGCATGGACGTTAGATGAGTAAAATGAAACATCTCATAAATCTACTATTTTAGTTCCATCCTCATTGCTGGAACCAAAAGCAGCTGATGGGAGGAAAGTTTTTATTTTGATTTCCAGTTTTGAGGGGAAGCTTATGCTGGCAGGGGGAAACAATGGCATGAGCAGACACTGGACATCACCTCTGCCACTGCAGGGGGAAAATAGCAGCAGGAGAGTGAGCCAAACTCTGGCAAGGTGGAGCTGGCTAACACACCCCTAAGCCTGGCCCCAGAAACATACCTTCTCGAGCGAGGCTCTACCCCCAAATTGCCAGCAGTAGGGGCAGTCTTTGAAAGGGCCTGAGTTTATAGGCAGCATCTGATGCAAACCATCACACCTACTAAAATCTAGCATTTTGGTAAAGCGACTGATAGAAAATTTATTCTGTCTATGCAAGACTGCTACTAAATTCAGCAGTTGGAACCCATGCTGAGACCTCAAGAGCAAACTTTTAGCTCTGCTAGGAAGTCCAAACGGCCAGCGGCCAGCACCCACCACCATCAGCCTGTTCGTAACCTGGGCTGCACGTGCAACCAACAGATTTACTCAGGTTTGTCAGCATCATCTGTGGGGTGCTAATTCACACTCGTAGTCACATAGGACACAGCATGAGTCATAGTACCCATTTTCCCAAGAGAGGGTTAAGTTGAACTTACTTTAAAAAAATTTGTTATTTATTTGTTTCTGTTTTTCGGTGTTGGAGATTGAACCCAGGGCCAGTTGAGATTTGAGGCAAGAGCTCTGTCATTCAGCCATATGCCCAAGCCCTTGAATGTACTCTTATTACCTTGGATGAGGAACAGACAAAGTAGGCTAAAAGCTTTTCTTCACATTCTCTTGCCCCCCCATAGTGTCCCAATTAAGAGTCAATTTAAGTCAACACTTTTGATTTTGTACTTTTGACTCGACTGAATAAACAAATTCATATTTCTTTGATAGTCTCTTGATTTCATTAAGGTCCAAAAGAATCAAATCAGTGATTGACACATTTGAACTAAAATGGGCTTTGAGAGCATTTCGTGAGTCCTTCATTTCATAGAACCAGAAGCTGTGGCTTGAGTAGATTAAAGTAGGAACTGGTGGTTAGGATCCTCTTCCCTTGTGAATGGGGCAGAGTCCGGAAGCAGATCATCTCAAAGCACTTCAGTCCTCCTTGCCTAGCACAGGAGGATGGAGCTCCAGACACACAGAGAGGCACACACATTATTTCAGGACCATCCTTTTTTTATTTGAATTAATTACAATCATTTTAATTCAACTTGTATATTTGTTACTTCTCTTGTTGCTGTGACAAAATACCTGACAAGAAGAAGGGGAGGAAGGGATTATTACTTATGTTGGAAAAGGCATGGTGGCAGGAGCCTGGTCGCATTTCATCCACAGTCAGGAAGCAGAGAGCCATGAGTGCTGGTGCTCAGCTTGCTTTCTCATGTTTATTCCGTTTTCCATGACTCCAGCCCATGGACTGATACCACCTACAGTTAGGGTGGGTCTTGCCACCTCAATTAACTTGATATAGAAACTCCCTCACAGACGTGCCAAGAGATCTGCTTCCTAGGTGGTTCTGGATTCAATTAAGTTGCTAGTCACAATCAACCATCATAATATGCTTCTAATTTTTCAAGTCATTTCTACATTTATTAGGTAACTTTGCAACTCAAAGCAACAAACCCATGAACTAGGTTATCAAAGATTTTCTCTAGAGTTTTCTAATAACTATTTTGAGACCTGGGAAGATTGGTATATATTATGCAAGACCAATTGGCTAATGATGAACTGAGTGAGACCAAAACCCAATGTCTACTTTTCCATGCTAATTTTTATTTATACTATAAATTTTTACTTATTTGTCCAGCATCTATGTAGCACCTACATAGGTTTTGTACCAGGTACTGGTAGACTGGTACAGAGTTTTACCATGCCCTTGGTGGAGTATTAAATCCTTTGTGAACAACTTCACGGCACAAATTCACTCATATTGAATTTGGGTAATAAAATTCCTGAGAATATTTTCTTCAGAAATCATCTGTTAGTTTTCTTCCAGTTTCACATCCTCAGCTTTTCCTGTGCTGCACAGGAATAGTTAAAGATGTTACTATCAGTCTTCTGAAGCCTCCTTTCAGTGACATTTGCAAGGCACAGGAATGTGGCTCCTTTGGTATATTTGGAGTCTTGCAGAAAGGGCCTTATTTTGGCTGGGAAAATGGCTCAATGGCTATAGTGCTCACAGTACAAGTGTGAGGACCAGAGTTCAGATCCCCAGAACTCACATTAAATGCCTTCCAGACTTTAGGAAGCAACAGCAGGGTTTCCCCAGGGCAAGCTGGCTACCTAAACTAGCTGAATCTACAACCCCTGGTTGTAGTGAGAGACCTTGCCTTAGTAAATAAAGTGGAAAGCAACAGAGGAAGTCACCTGATATCAACATCTGGTCCCCATGTACATGTTCACATGTGTGCACATGACACACGTACACATATAACTCTAATTTGGTGACCTAGGAAAATTAACACATATTCTGGCCAAGTGTGATGACTTCCGAATCGTAGAAATCTAGTGCAGAATATTCTAGTAAGAGTTCCCCTACCTCGAGACAAACATATTCAATTATATATTGATGTGTCCTCTCATTCCAAGAGCAGATTAAGTTTAGAGGAAAGGATTTATTATTTAGTTAATCTGATTCCCAAGTCATTTTCCATACGTCATCATGGGTATTGACTGGTAAAAATAGATTCATATGTCACTGCATGTTAAATGGGGTACAAACTATAATGGAAATATTACTTTTATTAGATGTGCATTACCTTAACACCCCCATCACTGTACCAATTATAAAAATGACAGACCTGCTCTGGGGCTTGACACTGCAAAGCTTCTTTTCTTAACTCAGTGACACTTAGTTGAATCTCTGATTCTAATGTGTTCATAACATGCAGATGCTCACACTGGTAATTTATAGGGTGTTTGGTGTATTTATAGGGTGCTCACACTGGTAATTTGTAGGGTGTTCAGTATATTTATAGGGTGCTCATGCTGGAAATTTATAGGGTGTTCAAACTACAAACTAACATTCAGTGTTATACATGACTCACTAACTCATGTTATAGAGGACACTCTAAATTCAAAACAAGATGGCATCACTTTTGTCTTGACTTTCATCTTCCTGTAACGTTCCTATCCAGCATTACCATCTTTGACTCTCTCTAAGAGACAAAAGTGCTGAGGCCTTGTATATCAATGCATTTCTGATGAACTTGTGTATAAACAAATTATAGATCAAGTCCTATGCTAATAATTTACTAGCAAGTCTGGGAAATAAATGAAGTCTTATCAAGGTTTTAAAATCCTTTATATGACATGAAATATTTTTAAAATGCTCATGAGTGTGCTCAAAATTAATTAACTTGCTTTAAAGAGAGATAACATGAGAGCAGTTATGTAACCTGAACAGAGTCTACCCATTCCCTGCATAGAACCCCCCTCTCATTGTTCTGTTTCTTAAGAGTGAGGCTGGGCTACACCATCACGGTTCACCAGGTACACCTGGTGTACTCATTTCCTCCTGGCCAGATCCCTTTCTCATTACTCAAGATAAAAGAATGTTTATAGGAAGGTATTTTCAAAGTCTTTAAACTTTAATTTCTTAATTAAATGAAACAAATCAGAAAATATTTTAAATATCTACAAAACAGAAGACCAGTGCTCCTGAACACTGTTTTCATCCCCATGATAACGTATGAAGAAAGAAGTCAGTGAAAATGCCTAGAAATGTACAGTCAAGTCCAGCTGATAGTGACAGCCACAGTGACAAGTCTCATTGTGTAATGATAGCATTTAAGACATTCCAGATTGCTGGGTATTTAGAAACCATGCCATTTGACAATTAACTTATCCAAAGAGAAGAAATATGGCGACTGACCTTGGTCACTTGAGGACAAGTGTGTGAAAGGGAGAGGACACTAGATTAATGGGTAAGCTGGGCATGGCAGCATGCACCATGTACTTAGAAGGTTGAAGCAGGAAAATCACTTGTGCCCAGAAGTTTGAGACCAGCCTGGACAATATACCAAGACCATGTCTTTATAATAATACCTGCAAAGATGAATGAGTGGGATTTATATGGAGACATACATGTAGAAGAAGACTCTAAGGTGATCTGCATGTCACCTGTGAGGAGGGCTACCTTTCGGAGTGAGCATGCTCATACACTGAGGCTGGGATTCCTGAGTGGAATACTTTACGCAGGAAACTCCTCTTCTCAGACAGCCTTACTTCTCGACTTTCTGACAAAGACACGCGAAAAGGTGGTGAACGATGATGGTCTACAGCAGTGTAACCGCAGCTCTTAACTGCAACTCCTTCTCGCTCAGGAGCACAGCACCATGCAGAAGCTACACTGCACGCAGGTTGACAAGATCGTGGCGCAGTACGACAAGGAGAAGTCAACCCATGAGAAGACACTCGAGAAGGCAATGAAGAAGAAAGGGTAAGACTGAACTTTTGAAGGTTTTTTTTTTTCTCTTTTTAACATGTTATGCCTAGGTAGGCCAAGGAAGAACTTAGGGTATGCTCAGTGACCATCATTAAAAATTACCCTGAGAGGGCTTTCAAAGTGGCTCAGCAGTTAAGAAACTTGCCTGCAATTCCTAATGACCAGGGATTGATTCCCCAGTCCCCACATAAAGCCAGATGCACACAGTGGCATATGCATCTGGAGTTTGTTTGCAGCAGCTGGAGGCCGTGGCAGGCCCATTTTCTGTCTCTCTTCTCTCTCTCTCTCTGCTTGTAAATGAATATATATTATTTAAATTACGCTGAGAAAACAAGAGACCCATTCATTGTAAGCCTTCTAGCACCCTAGCAGGGTGAGACATTGGCTAACTTAGCTGTGGTTTAGAGAGCTCCCGCAGCAGACTTTCTGAAACCTGTGATTCACTGCAATTAGTTCTAATAGAAAAGAGAAAATTTAGCCATGAATAATTGAAAAAATACTTTCTCTCTGCAAAAATTGGTACCATTTGTTTTATTTTATAAATATTTTTCAGCTTACATTACT
Source organism: Zapus hudsonius (assembly GCA_004024765.1). Taxonomy (NCBI): domain Eukaryota; kingdom Metazoa; phylum Chordata; class Mammalia; order Rodentia; family Dipodidae; genus Zapus; species Zapus hudsonius. The sequence goes on from PVHP010000251.1 coordinate 104,975, forward strand.
GTAATGCTGTAAGTCTTCCTTATTTGCAATTTCACTTTCCAGGGTATCAATTATCTGTAGCCTACTTCAGTCCAAAAAGATTAAGTGAAAAATTTTAGAAATGTCAAATTCATCAAATTTAAATAGCTTTTACAACAGTAATTCTCTGTTATAATTGTTCTGCTATATTATTAACTGTTGTTGCTATTATGCTAATGTATACATCAATCTTTAGGATAGACACGTATGTAGAGAGAAAACAAGAGTATAGTTTTGTACTGTGTATGGTTTTAGAGAGTCACTAGAGGTCTTAGAACACGTACCCCATGGATCAGGGAAACAATAATAGTCCATAGATCCATTTATCCTTCACTGGCATCTATGTTAAAACATCACATAAACATAGTACAACTCTGAGACCAGGAAACTCACACTTGGTACAGTACTGTTCATTAACCTGCCATGAGTTTTCACATTTCATCATTCCTCCGCAATGCCCCCTTCCTGCTGGGAGCCACCCCAGAACTGCTTACTTCCATTGACCCTCTGCTCATTCTCCTTCATCTGTGATAGATCCTGTCTCCCTGTCTCACCTGGCTTTTGCACTTTGCAACAGCACTGCTCAGTTAGATTGTAGAATGCCTGTCTTGGCTTTGGTGCTTTCTCATGAGCAGAGGTTGGTTATGTGTCCTGGATAAGCACACTCTAGAAGTGATGTGGCCTCCTCCTCTGTCATGATATTGGGTGTATGTGATAATGTGTTTCATGGATGATGATGTTGACCTGGATGGCCTGGCTAAGAAGGAACCAGGCAGATGTTTGCACTGCAGTGTGCATTTTATAATTAGCAAATATCTTGAGGATGACACTGTGAGATAGTATGTATATTCTGTGTTTCTCAGATACTTTTTTTGGGTGTGGGAGTCCAGCTTCGTCCATATTAGGTAGATTTCTTGATTGTAATATGTTTTGAATCCCTGCTGATATCACCTAGCTTTTCACAGTTTTGATATGTGACAAAAAGAGAAAATAGGGTGGAGAGATGCACAGGGTGATACATGTGTCTGGAGTTCATTTATAGTGGCTGAAAGCCCTGGCATGCCCATTCTCATATTCTCTCTCTCTCTCTCTCTCTCTCTCTCTCTCTTTCTCTCTCTCCTTCTCTCTCTTTCTCTCTTTTTTCTCTCTCCCTCTTTTTCTCAAATAAATATATAAATAAATAAAATATTTAATATTAAAAAAGAGAGAAAATAGTTTTTCCTACTTGGTTTATTTCCCTTTCTCACTTCCTTCTTCACTTCTTCTTTCCCTGTCTTCCTTCCTTCCTTTCTAACACTGAGTCAAGAAATACCTAGAAAACTAAGGCTCCCAACCCAGAACTAATTACTTTTGTTATAAATTCTGCCTCCAAAAATCCAATCTTATGATGTGAAATCAACATCCCTTGCTTGAGGAGTCCTTGGAGGGTAACTACCACACCTGCCCTGTTCCTAGCGCTCACTGTCCGAGGCACACCTTCATATCTATTGCAGCTACATTTTCCAGATCACACATCAGTTAGTAGCTAGGCAGCATTCGGTTATGCACTCTGCCATTTGTCTTCCCTATTGCCTTTGTTCTGTTTGACAAAAACAATATTAGCTTTTTAAATCAATAAACTAATAATGCTACCTCTAGGTATCAAAGAATGAGTAAAATTTGGTAAGATGAGGGTATTATCTTACCTCATTATAGTTTTTGCTCTTAAAGGTATGGTGTCATGACAGTTCCATTTGCTGCAGGTTGTTCTTAGTCAACATGTAGCCTGAGTCAGCCTAGGGAGAAGACGTGGAGGCCTCTGAACACACAGAGTCCTCTTTCATCCTCATTGTAGATGAGACTGAGATGGCCTGCCTGGAGATTTCTTTCAGAGCCTAGACAGCCAAACTCAGCACTGCCTGCATGCTTTGCAGAGAGCACTTTGCAAGTACTTGAAATAGAAGTCTTGACAATACATTAAAGGTTACTTCAGAGCCATACCTCAGTTGCTTTCTTCTGGACAGCCAGATCTCAGGAGAGTTTCCCCATTGCTGCCTGAACTCTGCACTTCCTCCAAGGCGCTGAAATATCTGTGAAAGGGATATTGCTCATTGGTCTTTGGTGGTTTCCATAGAGGGGTCCATTTCTAGAACAGATACATGTTAACTCTTTAACTTAAGATGGCTATAGCTTACAAATTCCCAGCCTGCTGACAGTGCAAAAGCCACATGCATCCCTCAGGAAGTGCACTTTAATTCTGAATTTAAGTCTTTTCCTGGGTCATCCGTGGGTGGTGGGATGATCTTGTGGTGTTGTGCAGCATCCCCCAGTCATGTTTATGAGGGGAAACAGCTAGTGCTCACAATGGATGTGGGTTGCTAAGCCAGGGTCTTCGAAGGGTTAGCTGGATGACATGCAGTTTGGGTTTCTGTTAATTTCAACTTGTTCATCAAACTTGACTCATTGAAAGTTAAGAAGTACTTGTGAAGGTTCCTCACTCACTTTGTAGCTGAAGGAAGTGATTGAAGTGGGGGGGGGGAGCTACTCAAGTGCCCCAGAGCTGTTGCATAATGGCATAACAACTATGCCCCCATTGTGTTCTCCATTCAGTGTTCTTAAGGTGACAGGGAGAAGATGAATGGGTGAGGCAGAGGAAGGACAAGCTAAAGTTGGAGAAATCAAAATCAGACTATTTTGGCATAGCCAAAAATTAGTTAAAAGGTGATATATGAAACAAACAAATATGTAGCCCTGATCACTGAAATGTAGTATTTCAGGGATCCTTAGCTTATGACAACCAGTAAGACTGCAGAATGCAATCTATCTATCTCTGCATTTTCTGTGCATGACTGTCTAGACTAGCCAGAGGAATGTTTCAGCAATGTTCCAAGCTCACTGAATAGTAGCCTGGAGAAGAGACACACTCCATGCCCTTCATTGAGAAGTCATGGGTTTGATGAGAGTCCCCACAGTTTTAGAGTATGACTTCTTCAGAGCAATGTCCCGTTTCTGTGTGGTGGTTTGAAAATAAGTATCCCCCATAGCTTCAGGTGTTTGTGCTTAAGCCTCCTACTTAGTCCCCATCTGGTACAGCCTTTGGGAGGTGGAGCCTTGCTGAAGGAGATCTGCTACTGGAAGCAGCGTGTGAAGTTGATTAGTCTAGCCTACTAGGAGTTCAGAGCCAGTACATGCTTGATTTTCTCTCTCTCTCTCTCTCTCTCTCTCTCTCTCTCTCTCTCTCTCTCTCTCTCTCTCTCTCCTTGGGGTATGTGAAGTTACGAGTCAGTTGCCGTGCTTTGCTCTACCCTAATGAAGCTTCCCCTTTGAATTTATAAGCTGGAAATAAGTCCTTTCCTCCCATTGGCTGCTACTGGTGAGGTTATGAGGACAGAAGCCCAGGTCCTACTCTGGCTTCCTTCAGGATATGGAAAGGAAAGCATCATCACTGAAATAAGCATTGTTGGTTGTTGGGCAGTTGCTTGTCATATACTTCTTACTCACAATAGAATAAGAAGCAAAAATTACCCTGTGGGGCCAGGAAATGCTATTTTCTTCCTCACTGGCATGTTTCAAAAATAAAAATAAAAATTTTTAAAAAGCCAGCTTTATAATTTATAACCAAAATGGAAGAATTTGAAATTCATTTCAAGGCTGAGAATATGTTTCCCAGATTTCATCCCGAATAAGATTTTATTGAGTTAATGGAAAACAGCTTGAATAAAAACAAGAACCAAAATGGAAACACTAACAACAGACCCCAACACTGAAATAATTGCTAGGTCTGAAGTGTCTCTTTGTATAGTGGTTGAATTGAGTAATCATGATACAGATAATATTTTGTAAGGTATAAAACTATTACTAGAAAAACTGATGCTGCCCAATGAACCATGACATCACACATTTGATGAATATATTGTTTTCATCAGAAAGCTTTGTTACAGAGACCCAAGGGAGCTGGAAGATATCTAATTTCCAGCATGCCTTAGCAATTTTCCATTTTTAGGGGAAGTAACTGTCTGGAGATGAAGAAAGAAACAGAAATTAAAATCCAGACACTGACATCAGATCACAAATCTAAGGTAAGAAAATACTCATTTTATGTAATGACTTGCAGAAGACCCCTTTTCATTTATTTTAGAAGGGATTACCTTGTATCAGTTTGGTATCAATCAGAAACAATAATATTCTGAGGCTTATCTGGAAGACAGGCGATCCAAAGTTCCTGTTTGCTTGGGAGTTCTGCCTTAGCGTCTTCATGGAGCATCTTTGCATCTTGTCTGTGGAACCATGTTGACAATATTTATGCAATCTGACACTGAGGCATCAAGTCAAACAGTGAAGAAAGAGAGCAGGAAGCACATGGTAAAACAGGACATACTTCTCTGTAGAATCACAATAAAAATAGGACATAAAAACACCCAGATTATGGGCTGAGTACCTGTTTTTCCTTACTTCATATTTGCTGGGAATTTTGAGGTGAGGAAAAAAAGTTGGTATGTTAAGAGATGAGCCTAATTTTTACATTTTCTCTGAGTCAAGAGTTAATAGGATCTGGAAAGATCTGAATTAAAGTTGTGAGCAGGCTGGAGAGACTGGTTAAGATATTTGCTTGCAAAGCCTAATCACCCAGGTTTGATTTCCCAGTACCCACATAAAGCCAGATGCACAATGGTGCATGCACCTGGAGTTTGTGTGCAGTGGCTAGAGGCCCTAGTGCCCCCATTTCTCTCTTTCCCCCTGTCTCCTTCTCTCTATCTCTCTGCTTGCAAATAAATCATTAAAAATACTTTTAAAAATTCAGTTGTGAGCATTGGAGGCCTAAATATACAGACTTAGTCAAGAACATAAGCATTCTTCCAAAAAAATAAATTTAAAAAATTTTAAGTATGTTAAAGAAAGCCCCCCACTGTAACTGTTAGACAAGCCCATGGTCTTCATGTGGCTACACGCAGCTTTACCACCCAGCACAAGGTTATGCTTCATGCAGGGACCCACTTCACGGTGCTAAGTAAAGTTCTCCTTTGTGCTATACACTGTATGTAGCATGAAGTGCAGAGGCAGGAAGCCATGCATCTTTGAGAGCTGTTCCCACTCCGTTTCTTCTTAACTATAGTACTTGAAAATTAATGTTTTCTGTGAAAATTAATGTTATGCCATGAGTTTTGATGCTTTTTCTCCATATAAAAGCACTGGCTTTATCAATAGTATTGGATCGTCTTTGCTGCCAAAAGTCAGTACCTACCATTTATTAGCTCACAATCCCACGGGGCAGAAATTTGGGCTGTACTCTCCTGGTTGGTTCTCCTGAATTTTCAGGACTCACTAACCTTGTGTCTACAGTCGGCTGGGGTTGCTGGCCTCCTGCATGTACCTGGTAGGACACTGGCCGCTGGCTGTCTTTTTCTACATGTTCTGTCAACCTGCAGCGGGCAGCCAGGTCCAGTCACAGGCAGCACCAGTAAGAACATGGGAAGCATTTTCCATCCAAAGTCAGGGGGCTCCAGGAGTTGGAGAAACAGCATCTAGCTATTGACAAGAAGAGCTACAAAACCACATTAGACAGATTGTGGCTGCTTGGGGTAGGGGATGAAGTGGGGGAGCTTTCTACCCCAGTAAGTCATAATTCAGGAATAAGAGAGCACTTCGCTCTGTGTTCAGACCTGTGGATTTGGAGAAATGAGGCTTGTAACACATGCAGTGATGAAGAGAAAGCCAATGAAATGGATGAAGGGGCCCATAGCTAGTCTGTGAGATAACAGGCCACAATAGATTCTAACACTGTATGGACTCATTCACCTTACAGAGCAGCTGCTTCCTGATACCCATTGACTGGAAATACTGTTTTGTGGGTCGTGGGTGTGTACTGATTCTCCAGGGAAGATGGAGGGAGGCATCTGGCCTTCGTGAACAGTACTGTGTTTCAGTTCTTACCTGACCCAGGGAGATTGCAGATGATAGATACCATCTCATTTTCTGCAAAAAGGTCAAAGAGATTGTGGCCCAGCACACAAAGGAGTGGTCAGAAATGATCAACACCCACAGTGCTGAGGAGCAAGAAATCCGGGACCTGCACCTCAGTCAACAGTGTGAGCTCCTCAGAAAGCTGCTCATCAACGCTCATGAACAGCAGACCCAGCAGCTGAAGCTCTCCCATGATAGGTAGGAGAGCCCTCCACCCCCTGTAACGTCATGCTGGCACTTGTGTGGGCATGCTCACAACAGCACAGCACAGGAATCAGTTGGACATATATCATTATGTATATCTCTCTGGACCATCAGTGTGAAGGCAGGATAATTATAAGAAGCAGTCACAGAGCTCATAGTATTGTCAAGATATTGCACTCACATAAAGTTAGATCAAAAGACAAGTTGTTTATAATACCTACTACTACAAAGCTTCACAAGCAGTAAGGGACGTCCAGCCCCAGAGGAATGCCTCCTCCAAGTGGTCCTGGGTATTCCATAGAAAGGAAGGACTGGAATTGGCCTTTGAACATGATTTGAATTCCCTTAGCAAGAGAAGCCAGAGGGAGGGAATCCTGAGCTGTGGAGCTCCTAGAATGATTCTGATCGCACAGTGGCAAACTGTGATTAAGACTTCTGTGCACTTCAGGAAGCAGGGCTTGAGGAAGGGGCAACAAAGAGGCATAAGTTCATTTGCCTCTCCCACTCCAGGCAGGTGCATATTGCATGAGAAATAACTGCAGAGGCTGATCTCACCCCCCCAGCTTGCTTCCCATGTAGTGCCTACTGTATGCCACAGTTAGGATGCACTAAAAGAATACACCAAATGCACCAAAGAATACAGAATAGAAGCAGTTAGACAAATGCACCAAACCCATCATTCCAACTGCTGTGTTTTTCCATAGTTTCCAATTCTCAGAAACAATGGAATGAGGTATAACATGATCCATCTCTTGGGGGAGTGTCCTGTACCCTCTGCAGCAGCCAGTCTTTGGTCTCATTGTACAGGGTTAGAACTTGTCTTTTCCTTGGGAATGCTCTTGATTCAGTATGGAAAAGGTCTGTTTGTCATTCTGCCTTTGACCATTGCTACTACGCTAGAATTTAGGCACCCCAGCCTTATTCAGAGATATTTCCAAGCATGAGGCACTTTTTAAAATCAGCATCTTTGTTGTCAAATAAAGAAAATTATTAGGCTTCAATAATAGGCTGCTTGAAAGAAATAGAGTCATTTTTGTTTTATTTAGGAAGAAACCACCAACCAGCTGCTAATTTATCTTAAATAAATAAGTCCATGGCAAGAGCAGTGCTGTTTTTCCTCCAGTACCTGGTGGTTTTGTTTCTATTTTGCCATGGGTTTTGTCAGTAGATTTATTCATGGTTATTAATCTTTCCCAAGTGAAACTCTTTGCTCATTCAATACTAACTCTCCTTCAAGCCCCCTCCCCATTTGCTTGTTTTTCATCCATAGAGAAAGCAAGGAGATGCGAGCCCACCAGGCTAAGATTTCTATGGAAAACAGCAAAGCCATCAGTCAAGATAAATCTATCAAGAATAAAGCAGAACGAGAAAGGTAAGCCTGAGAATGCTCAGGAGAAAGAGGACACCAACATGGTATCTTGTGTGTGTGTGTGTGTGTGTGTGTGTGTGTGTGTGTGTGTGTGTGTGCGTACGCGCTCACATCAACCTGCTATGTTCTAAGAATAACTCCTATGGAAATACATCATTAGTACTTACTATAGTGGGTACTTTCCAATATTTTTTGATTGTTTACCATTACCAGTAAAACAAATTTACATTCACACAAAAAATATAAAGTGTGGTGTAATAGTCAGTATAACTTTACAGCCTTCTTCTTGTGTTCCACTGAGTCACCCCACAAGCAGCTCTCCTGCCTGGTGTCTGCCCATTCTAAAAGGGACAGTTCTAAATAACAAGAAGTTGTTTTCTCACCTTGGTTTGCTTTGAACTCTCCTTGATACCTGGGAATGACATGATCTTCATCTCAGAAACTTCCAGTAGGGGTCAGGGAACTGGTTCAGTAGTAAAGTGTTTGATGTGCAAGGTGAGGACCCAAGTTTGGGTCCCTAGCACCCACATGAAAGCTAGTTGTGGTGGTGCATACCTAAAATCCTAGGGCTGGGGAGGTGGAAACAGGGAGTCCTTAGGCTTACTGGCTGGGTAGGCTAGCCATATGAGTGAGCTCTGTGACAGGTACAAGGAAGAAACACTAAAGTCAGCCTCTGTCCTCCACATGCACACGCAAACGTAAACACACACACACACACACACACACACACCACATGTAGCATGCATAAAAACCTCATGTCTTCCAGTCATGGTTGAAAAACCTAATTCTTAATAAACTTGGACTGTTTTAGAATATCTCATTACATTTGAATTGATTTAAGGTGGCAAAAGACAAATAGAGAATCTGCATGGTGAATAGCTGTTAAGGAGCTCTTCATCATGCTTCCTCGGGTACTTCAGAGTGAACTGTTATTCATCTGAGGTCAAATTACTTTTATTTTTTTTTAGACAAGGTCTCACCAAGTTTCTGAGGCTATCTTGGAACTCACTATGTTGTCCAGGCTGACCTCCTCAACTTGTTGCAATCCTCCTGTCTTAGCTTTCTGTGGTCTGGTATTAAAGGTGTGAACCATCAAGCTTGGCTTTCAAATTATCTTCAATTTTAAGTTGCTGCTAACATTATTTTCAATTTTTAAAAAAATATTTTCCTAACATATTGAAACTTTTAGAACTATTAGATAGTTCCAAGACATCAAACAAATAGTTGTTTTTAAAACTAATAAGAATAGAGGCTGAGGAGATAGCTCAGTCAGTAAAGTGCTTGCCATACAAGCCTGAGGACTAACCCCAGAACCTACGTCACAAAGCCTTGAAAGGTGCTGGGGAGGTGGCTCAGTGGGTAAAGACCTTGCCACACAAGCATAAGAACCCAAGTTTGATCCCCAGCGCCTACACAACATGCATGCTCCTGTAATCCCGTGTTGGGAGGTAGACACGGGTTTACTGCTTAGTTAGTCTAGCCAAAATGGTGAGCTCTGGGTTCAGGGAGAGACTGTGTCTCAAAAACCGAGATGGAAAGCAACCAAGGGGGAAACCTGACATCTGGCCTATGAACATGCACTACTCATATATGCTGAAACACCTGCACACACATGCACCTGCACACATACAAACATACATATGCAGGCACATAGACACCACACATAAACAATGTGCCAGATGTGTTGACATGGGCCTGTAATCCCAGTGCTAGGGAGGTGGAGACAGGAGAATCCCTGGGCTCATCAGTGAGCTCCAGGTGAATGAGAGACTCTGTCTCAAAAAAGATGGACAGCCTTCCTGAAGATGACATGAGTGAAAGTACACACACACACACACACACACACACACACACACACACACACACAAACACACACACCCATGCAGAAAATAATCTCTCTGTGACAAATGATTAATTATTTCCTAAACTCTAAGTTCACTTACCATATATATGTTTGTGTGCTTATACTTCTATGTTATCATACTGCTGAAAAATAAAATTAAAAATTTATCCTAGCACTTTGAAAGACCATTAGAAATTGAAACACTGTTCTATTCTTGGATTAAAGAAAACATTTCAACAGAAATTATGCAATATTGATAGTCATGTAAAAACACAATGTTTATATGGGAGTTACTCAAAGTGACTTTAGGTGAAAAGGATAGCTTAGATTTGTGTATTTCTTAAAACATGAAAATTAATGAACTGGAGCTGGGGATCTGTAGAGTAAATGCCTCATAAGCATAAGGATCTGAGTTCACGCCCCAGTACTCACATAAAATATCAGCATTGGTGTTTGTGCCTGAAATCCCAGTGTTGGGGAGTAGAGACAGGAGAATCTCTGGAGTTCACTAGCCAGTCAGTCTAATCTACTTGGTAAGCTCCAGGCCAATGAGCGACCCTGTCTCAAAGGAGGTGGACAGTGCCTCTGAGGATATCACTTGAGATTGTTCTCTGGTCTCCACACACACACACATCCTCACATGCACATGAACATGCATGGGAACCTGCACACACACACAAAAATTAATGTGCCAAGCACGCAAAGAAAGTATAAAGGTAGAAACCCAGATTGAACCCAGAGATCTCAGATGAAAATAAATAACAAGGATTATAAAGCACTGAAGTAGCAAACCAAACAGAGCACCCACAAAAATAATTTGTTGTCTGAAGAAAAAAAATGCACCGAAAAAAACTTAAAGCAAGACTGATCAAGAAGAGAGAAAACTTCCGGGTGTGGTGGTGCACGCCTTTAATCCCAGCACTTGGGAGGCAGAGGTAGGAGGATCACCGTGAGTTCAAGGCCACCCTGAGACTACATAGTGAATTCCAGGTCAGCCTGGGCTAGAGTGAGACCCTACCTCGAAAAAAAAAAAAAAAAAGAAGAGAGAAACAATGCTTACAGTGAATTTGAAAACTTAGATGCAGTGGAAAACTACCTAGAAACTATAAATAAAAGACAAAAATGGAGAAGGCCTGAGCAGACATCTCTACTACAGATATTCATTCAGTAATGCACATGTATAGTGATGAAACACACTCACCTGTAATCGAGGATGCAGGCAAAATAATTATGGCATGGTGCTGTTTTAGAGCATCAGTCAAAAAACACAAATGGCTGTGTCTGACAGGCCCTGCATAGCTGTGTTGAGAAGCGTAGCAGCAACACCGAGACTCTAGAAGGTTGATGTGCAAATTTGGACAAGTGCTGTTGTGTAAAGATGAAGCTGTCCATATCCTACCAGTGAGCAAGCCTGGAAATACATACACACATTACACATGAATATCCAGAGAAACATGTGCCCATAGGTATAGGAAGCCATGCACCAATTTTATATAGTGATTCAACAGAGATATTATATCAAGTGTTGAAAGGCTGTAGGCACCAGATCCTAGTAGCCATGTTCTTTGATGGAGACAATGGAGATAGTATAAATATCTTTATGTGTTGTTAAATATATACAACAGGTAAAATAATCGTTTGAAACATAGATACATCTCTACAACTTGACACTAAAGGATAAGTTATAGGAAAAAAACTAGAATATGTTACTAATCAGGTAAATTTTGAAAACACACCAAATAATGGCAGCCAGCAGCATGTTATGAGGGAGCTTGTTGTAAATGCAGAATCTCGGGCCCAACCAGACCACTGCGTCTCTCTCCAAGGTACTCTGTGTGTTTGATAGATCCTCCAGGGCTATTTTTTTTAATGTACAGAGAAGTTTGAGATGCATTACATATGTTGTACACTGACATCCATTTATAGTTGAAATTGTTAAAATATACCAAAATATACGAACACAAAGCTCAGAACAGTGTACCTCCAACAAGAGAGGAAAGAGCAGTTAGAGTTAGAAAAAATGCAAAAGAAGCTTAAACTATAACACTTGTGTTCCTGAAAAATATGAGACATAAGGCTGGGGAGATGGCCCACTTGTCAAAGGCACTTGTTTGCAAAGCTTGCTAACCTGGGCTCAATTTCCCAGTTTTCATGTAAAGCACAATGGTCACATGTGTCTGCAGTTTGTTTGCAGGGGCAAGAGACCTTGATGCATCATATTCTTTTCCTCTTCCTCCTCATTGGATAGATAGATAAATGATAGATAGATAGATAGATAGATAGATAGATAGATAGATAGATAGATAGAGAGAGAGAGAGAGAGAGAGAGAGATAGATAGATAACTTTTTTTTAATATATGAGACAGAAGACAGTCATGGTGGTGCACACCTTTAATCCCAGCACTCAGAAGACTTAAGTGAGAAGATCACTCTGAGTTCAAGGCCAGCCTGGGCTATATTAGTGAGTTCTAGGTCAGCCTGGGCAGAGTAAAACTCTGCCTCAAAATTTAAAAAAAATGATAAGATCATAGCAAAACATCAGTATTGGTTAATCTGAGTGATGTGTATACATTTGATTTTTATATTTTTTTCTGTATGATGTATTTTTTTAAAAACCTGCAATAAAAGTTGGTGGGGAAAAAAAGCCTTAATCTTCTCCAGGTAATTCAAAGCATATAACTGGTTCTTATCGATACGATTGTAATTCTACTCAGTGTCATCCCAATTATTGTCTTCCTTATTCTCAGGCGAGTCAGGGAGTTAAACAGCAGCAACACTAAAAAGTTTCTAGAAGAAAGAAAGAGGGTGAGTATTTCAAGTTTTCAAGTTTTTCCTTATAGGGAAAGCCTATGAACACTAACCGGTGCTTGGATCCCAGTCCTCTGGCTAATTAACATAATTTTGATTTTTTTCCTGTACATTAAATATCCCAGCTGATCTGATCCTTGAAAGCCAAAGTAATCTTTTAGTAAAATCCTTTATGTAGGATATGAAGCCAATTTTTCAGTCATGCATAAGTACACTATTATTTTCTAAGATTTGGACAGGATAGATCAGCCTGGTATTATGGGTATAAATTCTTCCAGCTTTTAGATGATTTTTCTTTCCTTTTTTTAAAAAACTATGATCTCCCACACTTACATTATAAACTCATCTATCATCCATAGGTTTTATGACAACTAAAGGTTGATCAGAATTTTTTTTCAGCTTGCAATGAAGCAGTCCAAAGAAATGGATCAGTTGAAAAAGGTCCAGCTTGAGCACCTTGAATTCCTAGAGAAACAGAACGAGCAGGTATGTTACCTAATGTTCTCAAACGGATGCAGGTAGGCAGGCAATCCCAGGCTGTAAGTGCAGAGGCACACAGGGACCCTGGGAAGGCCAGGGGCTAGGGAGTCTAGGGGAAGGTAGTGAGAGAAACTTTCCCATTTTACTGTAGTTCCTTTTTTTTTTCTTTACCCCAAGAGAACAGTGAGTATCTTTTTGGGGGAGTGGAAGAGGAAAGTGACTATGGGGAGAGTCAGATGAGAAGTCCTCATTTGACTGTATTATGGGGTGAGTTCTAAGAGGGGCTTTACTAAACAAGAATGAAAGAGCAAACCGGATACAAATTACTTCTCCCTTTTCGTTTAATTTTATAATTTGTATCCTAAAGGCAAGTGATACTATATTAAAAGCAAATAGAAGGAACCATCTACTTCCAATGTCAGTCTGAAAAGTGGAGTAATAAAACCTTCCGAGGGCTTATGAACAGGATCTAAATCCAAGCCTCCTTGAACTCAACTAGCAACCCAAAATGAGCAGGCTTCCTCCTCCTGCTGCTTCTTCTAAAGAAAGAAAAGACAAACACTAAAAAAGTGCATGATAACTCCTTATCATCTCTGACTGCTTAGTTACCAGCACCAAGATAAATGTGTTTACTTAAAGAGTAGAGCACCCACATGGGCAGTAGCCCGCCAGCCTTGCCTGAGCCTTTTTGGCCTGATGGAAATTCCTCTAGCTCAATGGCAATGAAACTCACAAAATGTTGAATCTCAACTCAGTTTCACTCTGGTTTGGGAGTCGTTTTTTCTCGATAATTTACTTCAATTTGGAAACAAGAAATTTTGATGAAATATTTCTTGTACAATATTGTTCCTTTGTATTTCCTCTCATTTAAAAAACAATCCTATCTAAGGCATACATAATTTTTCAGAGTAAATAACTCTCACTAAAGAATACTTAAAAAGGAATTACATTAAAAGCTGTCCTTAAGAAAGTCACGCAGAACCCTAAAGTGGTTTGGGTTGGTTTTTGTTTTGCATTACTGGGTCCGGCCCCTGCTTTCAGACTCTTCAGTTCTGGTGAATAGAAGTTGTAGCCACCTCATATTTTTGAGTTGTTCCATATTTCCTTGCTGCTGATTGCTTCTATTCATTAATAGTCCACTGATTCCCTGACGGAGACAATACCGTTAACTGTCTCATGTGTCCCACTTTTGTTTGGACAGCTCATAGATCCATCATGTTCTGGTACAAGTTACATAACTTATGGTTTTGTTCTCAAAGCCTTCTCAGAGTGTGTGTGGGGGGGTAAGGCTGGGAAAAGGGTGAGCCGCCTTCAGAGGACAGCAAAGGATTATATGCCTTTGAGAAGGTTTTAAACATGTCCTCCTTAGAGGAAGGGCATGATGAAAGATGAAACAGTCATATGTTAACTATCTAAATTAAGAAACTATTTAGAAATTATTTTGTTGCTTAGCAACACAATTGACTAAAGAATGTAAATGTGCTAAAAATTACTCATCACTACAATAGTGTATATCAGAGCTAGAGAACGCACGTGTCTGCTGTTGCTAGTTTCAGAGCATAATAAAGGTATCATTTCGAGTTTTTGTACGAATGCATGGATAATCCAAACCACATCAGAGTTCTTTCATTAAAATACTGGGTTGATGATAGCTGTGTTGATTGGATCATATTGGAAAGATGATGACTATTAATTGTGTCATAAGAAATGCCTACTACCCACAGCTGAGGTTTTGAGTCACTGAAGCTTAGGAAATCACAGAACATCAGAAAGCTTGAGTCCTGAAAGTTTAATGAGATTCAAGATAAGGAATTCAAGATATCACATAGAAGCCCTCACAGATGCAGATTTGGAACTGAAGTTTTGTGTTAAACTTCATTTTACAAAAAAATCACATGTTCCATAGCAAATTCAATCCCAGATTTTCTTGCATCTTTTTTTTAAAAAAACTTAAAGGTCAAAGAGCACCCTGTCCAGAGATAGTCTATCTGATATAACACTCTCATAGGTACAGTTCAAAAGAGATAGGGCCGTAGCCATGGAGGACACCTCCCTTCATAACCAATTAACATTGCCTTAGCAAAATCACTTCCCTATCTCCAGATAATTCCAGACTTCTTGAGCAGTCTTCCAAAACGTTGAACTCCAAGACTTCTTCCCTGCTTGTATTCCCAAGATAAATTAATTTAACCATCCTTTCATAGTTTTTCCCTTGGTGATGTCTTGATGCTGCTGTCTTGTGACCCTGCATTCTTCTAGTCCTCCCAGTCATGACCTATCAAGCCCAAAGCCTGGACTGGTCTATTTCATCCACTAGACCAATGTCAAGAGCACTGGGGAAAACAGCTCCAGGGTTCATATGACTTGGTCTTGATCTCTGGGCTGTGTACCCTTTGGAAGACACTTTCTGGCTTTGCTTCCTTGGTCAGCCACTTACTGGCTCAGCTTTTCTTCCTCCTACACAGCCTTTCCCATAGTCCTCATAGCCACACAGTATCTCGTTTGTCTTGACGTGTGCCATTTCCAACATTAATGACTCCATTACTGTCACAATCCAGTTTTGCAAATTGATTTTTTTGTCATCAATCCTATCATTCAATAACACCAGGTGAAAGACTCCACTGAAGGTCAGGTTCCCATAGGTGAGAGGTATACTCAGGGTTACTAGACATCAGTTGTTTGTTTTTTTTCTTTTTATTTTTTCTGTTGGGCTCAGTTTGGGGAAAGTTTGTCATTAATGGGTGTGTACATGTTTTACTCTTAGCTTTTTGATTTTTTTTGTGTATGGTTTTGCATTCATTTCTCAAATTCACTTCAGTATTCATTTATTTCCTTTGTTTTGTATGTATGACTCAATTTTGACATTACTATTTTTGTACAAACAGCTTTTGAAATCCTGTCATGCAGTATCCCAAACACAAGGTAGGACTGAAATTTTGATAAGCGAGACATTGCTTTCCTTCTTGGCTGTGTCAGTGTTCTTGATGCAATCTCCATTGATGACTCACTTCTGGTCACAACTAACTCATATTTAAGGGTTTAGATTTACAACCTGGACTATTTCATGCTTGGATTTCTCATAAAACTTAATTTGAAATACCCCAAATCTATAAAGAATCATTTCTGGTGGAAATACAGTTAGCATTTCCAGACATTAAGAATAGTGTATGCAGTGCAATGTGACCCACCACAGCAAAGACCTGGGTCAGAGTGATAATGCACCCACTAAAAGTTTATTGGGGGTGTTCAATGATGAAGAGTTATGGTCTGTGTGCAGAAACATACAATGTCTTTTCTCATGCTCTCTGTTAAGTCCAGTGTGCCATTGGCTCTAATCACCCCTTATAAGGTGACCATATCTAACTTATTGTTTGAAATGAAAATAAAAAATTTTTGAGAAAGAGAGCAGTGTCCATCAGAGCCAGGGATTTGCTCATTGTCCCAGGCAAATAGAAATTTTTTAAAAAAGGTCACCTAGCTCACATAAGAACTTATCTCTCAGGATAATCATTTAATGTGATATAATTCCTCTTTCTGAATTATGTTCGATATTGTCTTTCAATGAAAAAGTGGGTGAGGTGTAAGGAAGCTTTTATTACTGTCTACTGAACATCAGATTGGCTTCCAGTGATGACAATGTGCCACTGTCACTGCTTACGGATACTATTTGTGTCATAGTTTCATGTTTGTATTTTTCTCCATTTCTTCATTTTTCTATGAGTTTTACTATACATCAGACAAAAAATTGTCTGGGTAGAGGGAAACCATTCACCCCAAATTTAAGCAGAGATACATATTTCTTTGATCTTATTATTACCATCTTTTCCATAATGAAATTGAAAGCTTCAACATAAAAATAATGAGAAAAATCACTGTATGGTCTGTGAGTTAAGCTGATTTTTGTCATAGGACTTTATTTGGGAGCCCTCAATACTTCTAGTGTGGTCTCGAGTGAGCCAACCATCTACCCTTCCATTTAGCTAAAATATCAAAGCAGGTATGAATAGTGTCATCAGAGTACATCAGAATCCTCCTTCCAGTTGTATATCTTTGTATTTCCATGCTTCCATTCCTACCTGCCCTTTATTTCAAAGTGGTGTATTACTGACAAAAAGGAAAAGATGCTTTCTTACCCCTCCAAAAGGTGCATGCATACAGATTATGTGGAAACACCTGGGCTATCAGTTGGAAATGGAAAGTTGATTTTCCCAATGTTACCAAGTAGTTATTTCTCAGCAGAACCTACCTCCATGGAGCCCTTTCCACATCTTAAATAAGTTGGTTGTCTTAGTGACCATCTTAATTCATGAGATTTAATTTGTCATGGCTTACTTCCTGGAAGTATATGCAACTATTAATTATCGCAGAGTAAGAGCTCCCTGGGATACAGTTTGGACAATAATATTTCTGGTGTCCTACGTACTCCTGTAATATTATATTTATAGGACACTTTAATCAAATTAGTATAACATTTGTGTGCTTCCATGATCTTTTCCATCTTTCATCAGTTTCTTAGGTAATTACTTTTAATTAAACTTCAGGCTATTTGGGGACTAAATTGTAATCAGCAACACTATTCTGGGAATGATACACCCACACTTAGATACCTACACTTAACCAAAGCAACATGTCGAGCTGCACAGCTAATCAAATACTTTGTGACACGGTCTGAGTACCCTCTGTCAGTCAGGCCCAACTTCTTTTCATGTGGTTTTTCTGGAGGATCTTGCTAAAGATGCAGATTCATATTCAGTAGGTCTTTGACAAATGCCAAGTTTCTATGTTTCTGAAAGGCTCCCAGGAAATGTGAAAGCTGTCAGTCCCCTGTCCACACTGAGCAGCGAGGATAGAGTGACAAGCATGAGATCCAGTCAGGGATAGAGACTAGGGCTGTGAAGTGCCTTTACGGAAGACTTCAACCTTGTAAGGTCATGTTTCTGATGTTGTAGGCGAAAGAGATGCAGCAGATGGTGAAATTGGAAGCCGAGATGGACCGCAGACCAGCAACAGTGGTGTGAAACTCCAAAATGCGAACTGAAACAGGAAACCCACAGAACATCAAGAGATCACTCTGAACTTCCAACAGAGACTCCATGGACTGAAGCTGTTTCCTTTAGTGTTTCTTTTATGAGTAGACAAGATGCTACCAGAAACAAGAGACTTGGGATGACTTAATGTTCTTCTATTTAACAGTTTGAGTTTTGAATTTTCCTGGCCAGCCAAAAGTAGCTATGAATCCACAAAAATCTCTTATTTCACACAGGCAGAGTTGAACCACTGAGAACACAACTTAAACATGTTTGCTATAATATACCATCACAAATAAATGAGCTTGGTGTCAACACCTCTGCTTCGTGATGCCTTAGAACATGTTTGAGCTGCAGCCCAAATAGCGCATTGTCATTTAATAGCAAGCGCATGCACTAGAAGACAAATACAAGTTCTGTCTACAAATCCCTTAGCAGAAGTGGTGGTCTGCTAGACAAATAATTTTTTTGCAGAATTTTTTTCTACACCTAAGTTACCTCATCAGTAAGTGCCATGTCTTTATCATGCCATCAGAAGTTATTTTTGTGTACAAGTTGTGGAAATTTATTAGAACAATAGAGAAATCAGAGTGTACCTACCTACCTGTGCCAAAACTCATCAGTGCTCAAAGCTGGGCGACTCGTTAGGCTCGCTTTCAGAAAGTTTACATCTGACACTGCTTTATAGAAATTGCTTCTGCAGACTCCAGACACTACAATTCGCTATTACACTGTAAAGATTGTGAAGTGGTTATTGGCAAATGTTTGTAAATGTGACCATGTACAAAGTATTTATACTCCTTAATTCACACCGTTGTAGAGCAAAATCATCTAAGCATTGCCACACGACAAGACTAGAGAACAGGAACACTAGAACTATGTTTTGCATGATACACAAGCACCAATTATTGACTAACCCGTTCAGACACAGTTAACCTAATACCAAATAAATACCGGTTAAGAAAATGTATGGCACAGAATATAATTTGACTATCAAGACTTTTAGCATAATGAAAAAGTCTATATATATATGTGTATATGAATTATGTGGGCATTCTTGATACTTCTAGTTCTAGTTTGAAAAAATACATAACTAATTTAATTTTACACAAAAATATTTATGCAGATTTTCAGACTTTCATATCAGGAAATACCTTTTTATGTCTGTTAAATATCCAAACGATTTGCTCCCGTGTTAGCCTGCATGGTCTTTCAGCCTGCTGTAGTTGTGTTGCAGACAGCGCCTGGAGGAGTGGAGCGCTGGGATTCCTTCCTTCCTGCCACCAGAACGGAACTGCTAGGAGTACATAGAGACCTGGTAGCCTAGAGTGAATCAGATTCCTGATTTTAGGACACAGAACACCAACTGAACTGGTGTATATGCTTGTACAAAATGAATCTTGTCTGTTCCTCAGAACAAAGCAGAGAAAATGACATTACTATTCAGACTGAAATTCAACTTCCAACTTCTCTAATAAAAGGTGAAAACACACAGCACGTGTCAGGGTGATTACTCCCACGGGGCTATGGAGGAAGCCTTCTGCCTTTTTCACACCTGGCGTCTTCATTATTTTCAAAAAGGGTTTGTTTCATGTTCCCGTTATATTTTTCCTCTAAATGACACAAAGCACAGAGTCTGCTGAACCTCCCAAAGTCAGGGAGTTGCTTTTCTTTTTCTCTTATTTACGATTAGAACAGGCTGTAAAATTTCTCTACTTCTTGGTTGTCTCATATGTAAAACAATGGAATCAGATTACATGTTTCCAGCATGAACATCCCATTTAATAAAATATAACCAAATTTGGATGGCCTGTTTCCTGCTAATCTGGTAGATTCTCAAACCCAATGGCTCCTTCCAAGAGCCCAACTGAGCTCTGCTGTGTAACCCTTCACTGGACCAACCACTTGCCTTTTACCTCTGCTTTGCAGAAGCACTATTAGTTTTCCTATTTTTCTGACCATGTCTTCTCTATACTTTCAGTCTCCTATACTATATAAATATTTTTTCATTAACCCAGATTCTTCTCAGTATTTGAGACATATTTACCACCAAGGATCCATCATAATAAAACAAAAACAGGCAGAGCTCAAATCTAAAACCAAAAGACATGTTCTACTTACAATTTTTTGTTGCATTCAAATCCTACCTTTTCACTTAAGAAAACAAAAATATGCCAAATAAAATAACTCAAGTCTTCTCCATTTCTTTCAGTGTTGAGAACCTCACTCACTCTACTTCAGGGTCATAATACCTTCATGACCAGTCCTCATTTAGAGCCCTCGGTATCCAGGATCTCACTCGCCACCTTCACCAGGTGACATTTGGCTGCAAAGGAAGGATCTGAGTCCTAACCAGTTGGGAGGAGCATCTGGTGTCCCCACTGTCCAACCAGTTCTAACTGCCTTCCCCAGCAGCCCTGGAAAATGAACTGAGTTCTCATCCTGGGCTTAATTTATTTTAGCATTCTTGTGTAATATACAGAACTTTTGGATCTTTGAGTGCTGTTGAGATCCAGGGGTGCTGGCTCAGACTCATTCATCCAGATATGACCTTTGACCTTGACTGTGTGTCAATTATAGCACCTTATTGTTCCAATATAATGGAGAGCCTGAAACCTTCGGGGGAGAGGGGAGCTTGATGTTTTCTAGAACTATGCCCCAAGAAGGAAGAAAAGAGCTTGCTTGTACTTTTTTTTTTTTTTTATTGCTGGGACACAATACCGGACCAGAAGCAGTTTATGGAAGGAAAGGATTGAATTGAGTTTACAGTTTTGAGGGGAAGTTCTCTCCTAATGGAACAAGCCAGTAGCCAGAGTCACATCTTCACATTAGCAGGGAGGAGGTAGACTGGGGAATGAGCTAAGTGTGATGAGCAAGGCAAGACCCCAAGGGCTGCCTCCAGTGACACACTTCCTCCAGCAAGGCTCCACCTCCCAAACTCTACAATCTTCTCAAATAGCACCGCCAGCTGGTGGTGAAGCATTCAATGAGGTTGTGAAGGGCTGTTTACATTGAAACCACCACAATTGGACACCACAACTGCTTGAATTTCTCCTGTATTTTCCTTCTCCCACACCCAGGACTTTTGGTTCCAATTTAACATTGAGGAAACTGGACTTGACTCTTTTTCTTTCCTCTGTTCTATTCCATCTTTGTGTCTGCTTTTGTATGCTGTTTTGTTATTATGGTGTAACTATGCAGTGTAACTTGAAATCAGATCCCAGGATACCTCCAGCATTGCGTTTGGCTCAGTATTGCTTTGGCTATTTTGGGTCTTTTATGCTTCTGTGTGAATTTTAGAATCATTTGTTCTATTTCCATTGATGCCGATTGCATCGAGTGTATAAATCACGGTCAGCATGAGAGTCCTGTGTTCAGTATTCATTTAGCTGATCCATGACCATGAGAGGTCCTTCCATCTTCCAGTGTCTTCTTCAATTTCTTCCTTTAAGGTTTCCACCACAGAGTTCTTTCACCTCCTTGCTTAGGTTTATTCCTAGGTCGTTTGTCTACCTGTTGAGGGAATTGTGAATGGCATTATTTGTCTAACCTCCTTCTCATCATGTTCATTGCTGGTGTATGGAAAAGCTACTGATTTTCCTATGTTAATTTCATATTTTGCTACTTTTATGAAGATGCTTATCATACCTAAGAGTTTCTAGTAGAGTATCAGGTCTTATCTTTGTTCTTCTTGGGAGGACATTCCTGCCAAATCAGGACACCATGCAGCATTCTACTCCCTTCCCTAAATAGACTGCTCTTTTCCTTTGGCGAGATTATGGGCTTCATGGGAAAGATAGCTTGCCAAGTTAGGAGAACAGTTCAGGAAAGAGTGGAGATCATCTTGGAACATTATAAACTTCAAAAAATGTTAATTTGACTATTGTACCACCCAATAATCAAAACATGTCTCAATTTCAAAGATAATAAAATGCAAAGAATGTGAACATCCAAGAGTTCTTGAAATACAGTATTTCAAAAATGTTACACAAAATTTTCAAACCCCAAGACTAAAAAGAGGGAGCCAAATTTCAAAGATAAAGGGGCAAAGGAATTTTTAAAAGGTTTTTCGAGGTAGCTTGCTCTAGCTCAGGCTGACCTGGAATTCACTATGTAGTCCCAGGGTGGCCATGAACTCACTTCGATCCTCCTACCTCTGCCTCCCAAGTGCTGGAATTAAAGGCATGAGCCACCAAACCTGGCCAAAGGAGTCTTTTAATCAGAAAACATAAGCAGCAATTCTACAAAACTAGGTTTCATATTAGCAATGGGCTTCCTGAAAAGCAGTTCAAAACAGGAAAAAATATATAATTCATCAACTATTCAAAAAATCTATCTGTCCTTAGCTGTTTCATTTAATCAGGTGCTTTCAATTTATACCTTTCTTCCCATGGTCCTCATACCTGTAAGTTTTGCTTGGACATTTCCTCTTCTAAGGTGTTTCTTCCTTCTAGATTGTCAAGAGTTAAATAGATTGTCTGTGTTCACATTGTATGTAATTTTAAAAGTTAGAGACCCCCTTATCCATCTGTTTTCTTTATTTTAACAGTCATTAGCCAGTGTGAAACCTTAGGGCATTTTCATTCTGCTCCACTGTGTCTGCTCCCATCCCCAGCTGCTGGAAAATCCCAAGAGTTTGGAAGCTTCTCGCTCCTCACCCCACCCCCCACCCCCGTTCCATAACACCCAGAAGTTCAAGCTTCCTACTAAATTTTTCCTTTCAGGTTCTTTCCAGATGGAGATTAATATCTCCAAATTACTGACAACAGCATTCCTGTCCTAGCTTCCAGCTTCCTCCTCACCATCAATCCCAAGTTTTCACTATTAGACTCCATCAATCCCCAAGAGGTATTGACAAACTGCCACCTCCTCAATCCACCTTGCTGCTCATACTCTAAGAAGTATACCAACTGAATAAGGCTTTCTCCCATTCTAGATCAATTTTATTTCAAAGAATATGTATACCATCACAGGACTGCTTTAAATTATTTGGGGGGGGTTATGATTGTGTGACCTCAGGTAGAAAATATCTTGAAAAACTTGCCTGAAAGTCTAAAATAAATTTTCATTTTTGCAGTATGCACTCTCAAACAAACAAACAAACAAACAAAAATACTCTCAATTCTGTTAACATCATTTAAAAATAGTCCAAGGCTGGGTATGTATCTCAATGTTAGAATGTCTTCCAGGGATGTACACTGCTTGACCCCTGCCCAGGCCCAGCACTATACAAAAAAATAGAAAATGAAATGGCCCAAACATCACAAAGACCACCATGTGCCTAACAAGTGAGTCCATCTACATTTATAGTACAGAGGGGAACCCATGTTTCATTGTTGAGATTGTTTTAGGGGCACATCATCTCAGAATCTAAAAAGCTTATCCATCATCACTTTCGCCAGTCTGACAGAGGACCAATGACACTTTTAAAACTTTTTTTGGTTCTCCAAGTTTTCTGCAGAATCCAGCACATCCTTTAGTGGCATCATCAATCTGAGGCATTGCCTCTGGGTGTGAATAAATACGGATCTCTTCTTTAGTAAAATTTCATGCAAAGCATTCTGCTGTATCCAAATACTGAAAAAGTATTCAAGGAGGTAGGAGATGGCTTTAAATAGCATTCCTCTCACAGGGAAAGATCAGGCATCTTTGTCAGTACTTGAGCTGGTGACTTTGCTGCCTCTCTCCTTCCCTTGAAAATTCTTGGAAATCAAAGGTGAGGGACAGTCCCTGAACTGCTTTATCTCTTCCCTTCATTGAAATCCTTGGTGAATAAAACCACAGTCTTGACTTTTTTTTTTCCCGTTGGTTCTGTTTTGAGTCATGGGTTCTGACTAAAGACTGAGTTTCTTCAAACTGTAAGCATGTGAAGGAGTCACAAGACTAATAATTTGGAAAACAGCTGGGCTGTAACTGGAATTAAATCCACCTTTTTACATTGTATATGTCTACATTTTTAAATGTGTATATCTACCTTTGTACATGTATATGTCTACCCTTTTACATATAAATATATATATATGTATATATATCAAAATAATGATATAAATACAGAGGTGTGTTTGTGGAGCAACATAAACTGAAAAATATAATTAGGTATACAGAAATGTATTGACAACAGTAGGAATTATGCAAAACAGCAAAGCTTGCCTCTGAAGTCTGTTGTTAAGTGGGTACCAGCTAAAAAGCAGAATTATCTAGAGGAGTTTTGGAGCACAAAATTAAATCATTAGGCTTTGCTCCTCTGAGGAGGGACTACTCCACGCCTCTCTTAGAAACAGAAAGCAATGGCTGGAGACATGACTCAGCAGTAAAGATGCTTGCCTACAAAGCCTGGGTTCATTTCCCCAGTACCAATATAAAGCCAGATGCACAAAGTGGCACATGCATTTGGAATTCGTTTGCAGTGGCTAGAGGTGCCTAGTCTCATTTTCTCTCTCTCTCTCTCTCTCTCTCTCTCTCTCTCTCTCTCTCTCTCTCTCTCTCTCTCTCCCCCCCCTTTCAAATAAATTTTTTTTTAAAAAAAGAAAAAAACAGTAAACAGGCCTGTGCTGAGAGATAGAGGCTTAGGGTCTGTTGCAGATGGTATTCTTGTGTCCTCCAAGTTAGCCACTGAAAGTGATTTCAACCCATTCAAGGCAGAGAAAAGCTGACAAGGGACAAAACACGACTCTGGGGGGAAAACATGACTCTGGTGGGGAAGAGAACAAATCTTGGAAAAGATGGCAGCTGTTAGCCATGGTGAAAGTAGAAGGTAAAGAGATTGGACATACACAGCCCCAACAGGACTGTACAGTGAAGAGAAACTAAGTGGAAATTGGAAAACCATGTCACTGAAGACAGATGGAACCTCCTACTTGCAGAGATCAAGATGAGTGTGGTTTGGGATCACACAGAATTGGGTTTAAATCCCAACCCTGCCACTCGCTCACTCTGCACATAGACTTGCCATCGCCCTTGTTGAACTTGAATCCTCCAGACAGCTGCAGTGAGAGTTAAACAAGCTTCTGAGTGCAGAGTTATACTTCCTTTCTTAAACTGTGAGCTCCAAGCTATTCACAGTCATATGTAATTTATTGAAAATCTTTAAGGAATTTGAAACTGTACCATATTACTTAGTTGTTTTTCATGGTATATGAAGACATGATTTTTTAAAAAATGCATTAGACTGGCAGGTTAAAAATCACTTGAAGGAGCTGGAGAGATGGCTCAGCAGTTAGAGACACAGGCTTGCAAAGCCTAACAGCCCAGGTTTGATTCCCCAGTAACCAACCAAAAGCCAGATGCACAAAGTGGCACCTGCATCTGATGGTTATTTGCAGTGGAAAAAGGCCCTGGCATTCGTTCTCTATTGCTGTATAAGGAAGGACCACATTCCTGTTATAAGCTACCAGCTCTCAGTTCTGTAGGCCGGAAGTCTGGGAACATCATTCTCTGCTCAGGATCTCACGAGGCTTCTCACCAGCGGCTCATCATCTTCCAAGTTCAGTCGTTCTTCCAAGTTGCAGGGCTCACATGCCCACTCCTTTGCTGGCTATTGGACAGAGGTTGTTCTTAGGTGCTAAGCATCCTCTATTTCCCTGTCATAATGGTCTTATGTATTGACAGGTCTTCTTCCTGCCTCTGCTTCCTGTTATTTTTGTTGTTGTATTGAGGCAGGGTCTCACTATAGCTCAGGCTGACCTGGCAGGAATTCTGGAGCCCCAGCCTGGCCTCAAACTCATGGAGATCCTTTCTTCCCAGTGCTGGAATTAAAAGCATGCACCGCCATGCCCAGCTTGCACTCTGCTTTACAGGGTGGAAACCTTATTGCCTGTTCTTAGCACTTCCTTCAGGAAGAGTCTAGACTTTTGTTTGTTTGTTTGTTTTGTAGTTGTTTGTTTGTTTGTTTTTCAAGACAGCTTAGGTTGACCTAGAATTCAACATGTAGTCTTGGAGTGGCCTTGAACTCACAGCAATCTTCCTACCTCTGTCTCCCAAGTGCTGGGATTAAAGGCGTGAGCTACCACCCAGGTGAGTCTAAACCTTTTTAAGGACTCACTCAATTAGGTTAGGCCCTCCCAAAAGAATCTCTTTTTTTGATTGACTTGAAGGTACTGGTTTGGGACTTTAATTATACCTACAAAATGTTTACAGCTTTTTCTGGTAATATTACCCATTTAATAAGGAAAGTCCATATTCACAGTTCTGGGTACACTCGAAAGGCTCGTCAGGCGTGGTGGCTCACACCATTAATCCCAGCACCTGGAGGCAGAGCTGGAGGATCTCTGAGTTATAGGCCAGCCTCGGGCTACAGATTGAGTCTGGAGTGAGACTCTACTTCTATTAAAAAAAAAAGAAAGGAAAAAAGAAAACAGAAAGGGAACATGTAGAGTATATGTACTGAGCCATGTACAAGTGACAGAAAAACTGGAGACCATCTTTGAGTGTTCATCTTGACGCGCGTGCGCGCGTGCACATATACACACACACACACACACACACACACACACACACCTAGCAAACATATCAACTGTTAAATCTTGCATGCTTATAACATTTAACACTTACAACACTCACTCTCCTCTAATGTCCATGTTACATACAAGTCAAGAATATTAATCACCATCCTAGAGATGTGGAATCCAAGGTCACACAGTAATACAGTGAGAGATTACAGAATAAATCTGATTTATTCTCCAGTCTCCAAATTTACTTCCCTGCAGAGCCACTACATTGTGACAGAGATCATTCTACCTTATACCTAAGAACCATGATCACAATACCACAAGACTGACATTTTATAATTAAAATTAGCAAAGAGAATTTGCTAAAGGCATAGTGCCTTTTAATTGTCATGGCAACCTATGAGTGTAGGTATTGTCATTTCTTCTTGATGAGGAAATGATTGAGTGAGTCCCACAGTATATCACTTGGCACAGTAAAGAACAAATAATAAGTTTTCTTGTTTCTGGTATTATCATAAATTCATGTAAGCCATCGCATGAGGAATTATCCCTACCCTTGGAGGATTTCTTTGTTGATGACACATCACAATAGGATAAATCCCATACATTTACAACATGAATTAGGTTTGCTTGAAATAATTCTCATGAGAAAGGACTTCAGCAGGATGATAAAATCTAAACAGAACTTTACTTCTGAAAGTCTAGTCAAGAGAGCAACACAATGTGGCCCACTGGCTAAATCAAGCCAATGTTACCTGCTTTTGTATGGCCTACTTTCTATGAACTAAGATTGATGTTTTTTTTTTTTTATTTTTAAGTGATTGGGGAAAAATTAAAAAGAGTTTATGACTCATAAAAAAATCAAATAAATTTTTTAACTGCTCAAAAAATAAAGCTATATTGGGACACAACCACACTCCCATATAATAAATTCTCAGTTGCCTTCATGCTTCAGCAGTAGGACTAAATACTTGTGACAGAGATAGGGGGCTGGCAAGTCTAAAACATTTACTATCTTGCCCTGTACACAGACGTTTGCCAAATATTGGTCCAGCCTATGGGAGAAGACAAAGGTAAAACACAATAGAAATTGAGGAGTGGAGCCCTAAGGAAGCAGATCCCTAGTTTTTGAAGTAAAGGAGCAATCGAGTGTTCTGGGAGCTCCCAAATACACAGGTTTCTGAGACCCTGAGTCCAGACAGTGGCAGAACCTCAGATGGGGAAGGTCTTTTAATGATTCTGCTCCTGCTGCCTTACAAACATTCATAGAAGAAGGGTGCTTCAAAACAGAAGGCTTCCTTGAACACAGAACTAATGTCCATGCACTGCTGGAGTAAGGACAACGACAGCGCTGACCTGGGGAGTAAGACAAGGGTTGTCACTTTACTCCTTAGTGTTTCACAGCTCTGGTGTCATTGTATACTTCTGAAGACAATTCCGTGATTCCAAATGTCTCACTGTGAGCTCTCCAAAAATGGCCCTCAGGCAAGAATCTGAGGACAAGTACTCTGTGTGGGAAGTGTTGCAGTCACCTTCTTGTTGCTGGGACAAAACACTGGGCCAAAACCAGCTGATGGGAGGAAAGGATTTATTTTGGCTTACAGTCTTGAGGAGAAGCATTCTGATGGCAAGGGAGATGGCAAGATGGGAGAGCTGATGTTGAACATCACCTCTGCCTCAACAGATGGAAAACAGCAGCAGGAGAGTGATTAAAATTCTGGCAAAGAGGAGCTGGCTATAACACCCACACCCCACTCCCAACAACACACCTTCTCCAGCAAGGCTCCACCTTCCAAATAGGCATTAGCTGGAGACCAAGCATTCGAAATGATGAGCTTAAGCAGGACATCTGATTCTAACCAAACCAGGAAGTGATCCCAGGAAACAGTGTGGGTTTGAGGCACAGGGGAATCAAATGAGGGCTTAATCCACTGGGGGCTCTGTGAGGAACAGTATAGTAAACAGTGCAGAATCGCCCCATCCAAGTTGAGGACAAGGAGTGTGGTAGCTTGAATGTGTGTCTCCCATAGAATCTGGTGTTTTATTAAAATTGAGTTTGCAGCTTCAACCCCTAGCAGGCAGACTCCTGCTCTAGTGGAGTGTGTCACTAGGGGTGGAGCCAAATTCCATCCTAATGATATTCAGAGAGGTCTGACTGAGCTTGTTTATGGTGCTGGCTATCTGGTGGTGTCTCTCTGCTTGGATTTATGAACATCAGCTTCTTCCACCATTTGATGGAACTTCTCCTGGATCTGTAAACTTGAAAGAAATTGCTTCTTCCCCTAAATTGTGTCTGTTTTTAATGTTCACCCCAACGATATGGAGCAAATTCAAGAAGGAGCATTTATGCAACATGCTTTCCTCATGGGTGAGAGTTTCCACAGCACTGCAAGCCTGCTACCTATGGAAGAGCATGCTTCTGGGGCCATAGAAAGCCTCTAAGAAGCAACAGGCCTGACCAGAATGTTGCACTAAGCCAGGGGAGGAAACACCAGAATAGGAGAGGATACCAAGAGTGCCTGCCAAACTGGGCTTCCCCTCAGCCTTGGAGAGTATATGGCATTGAAGGAAGACTTCAAAATGTTAACATATTTTATTTATTTGCAGGCACAGAAAGACAGAAAGGGGAGAGAGAATGGGCATGTCAGGGCCTCCAGCAACTACAAACAAACCAGACACATGCACCACTTTGTGCTTCTGACTTTACATGGGTACTAGGGAATCAAA
The DNA here is from genome assembly GCA_004024765.1 of Zapus hudsonius. Taxonomy (NCBI): domain Eukaryota; kingdom Metazoa; phylum Chordata; class Mammalia; order Rodentia; family Dipodidae; genus Zapus; species Zapus hudsonius. Next base: position 133,838 of record PVHP010000251.1, read on the forward strand.
CCCAAGCTGTTAGGCTTTGCAAGAAAGAACCTTAACCATTGAGCAATCTCTCCGGCCCCAACATTGAAATTTTACTTTTCTGCTTAAAAAATGAATTGTACTTCCACCTGTCAAGGTATGTCAGATGTCTGAGTTATTTGTAGATGGCCGAGTCCTCAATACCATGTCAAAAGGTAAGTCTGAAAATTTTCATAAAGGATTATTTGATCAGGAAAAGTAATAATTATTAGTAATATTCTTTTTCATTGCCTGTGGTGGTATGGATATGGACTGTGCACCTAGACTCCTGGGTTAATGTTTGATCTCAAGCTGGTATCTCTGTGTGAGAGGTTTGTGGAAACTTTAGGAAGTGAAGCCTTGATGAAAGAAGTGTATCACTGGGGGCTGCCCCTCTTGGTGTTCTTGTACTTTCTCATTCCTCCCCACTAATGGGAAGGTGTGATACCAGCTGTCTGAAACTTCCATGCGTTCCCCACTGTCGTAGTCAGCCATGCGTTGCTGGGATGAATCTCCAAACCAGGCACAATTTTGGGGAGGAAGGTATTTATTGACACTAACAGATCCAGGGGAAGTTAAGGAAAAAGGCTGGTTCCCTTTTACAGAAGCAAGCAGAGAGAGAGAGAGAGAGAGAGAGAGAGAGAGAGAGAGAGAGAGAGAGAGAGAGAGAGAGAGAGAGTTAACCCATCACCAGCACCTCAAGCAAGCAAGCACACTCCCAACTAGCGAACAAGAGGAACTCCAGGCTTGAGCTCAGACTTCTTTTTGCATATGTATAGCTAGACTTCCAGACCCACCCCAGAAACACCTTAGGATTGAACCCTAGGATCTGGCCAAGGTAACACACCTCCTCCAGCCAGAACTGGCTGGAGACAATTTACAATTATAATAAACTTTTTTTTGGTTTTTCGAGCTAGGGTCTCGCTCTAGTCCAGGTTGACCTGGAATTCACTCTGTAGTCTCAGGGTGGCCTTGAACTCACGGCGATCCTCCTACCTCTGCCTCCGGAGTGCTGGGATTAAAGGCGTGCACCACCACGCCCGGCTTATAATAAACTTTTGAATCTATTGGGGGACATTATTCAAACTACCACACCCACGATGATAGACCTCCCCTAGAAACAGTAAAAGCCAAAATAAACCCTTTCCTTCCAGAATCTCCTTCTGGGCAGGTATTTTGTCATACCCAAAAGAAACTGACACACTGCCTATCCTCTGGTAAGGATGGTTTTGGCAAGAAATGTAAAAATCAACAAAAGCCTTAGTGCATAATGAGTTACTCTTGGTTGAAAAATATTGATTGTCAAAGTCAGGGAGAGTGGGTCAGCCCTACAGCCTTATTTTCCCTTTGAGAAGATTTTAGCCAAGAGAACACAAAACAAAAAAAGATAAATAAATGCTAAAGTGTGTGCTCTATCTCTGTAACAACAAAACCTCTAGAGGCTTGTGGGTTCTGTTCTATTTTATTATATGATTTAAAGAAAAAAAATGATGGTAGTGTTTCTAGTTGAAATGGAATCCAGCCAGCCTTCCAGATTTCAAAGGGTTTAAAATGGACAAAACGGCCTTTAATTGGGTCATGGACAATCTTGTTCATTAATCATCCCAAGTCCACTAGCTATGCATGCCAGGTGCCAAGAAAGCCTTGAGACTTGGTCTCAAAGGCAATGCCTTTTTCTAAATTTAATTTTCAATGTGAAAGACTAATATTTGGGCTTGCTGTATCTCGTATTTGTTTAGGAACATGGAGAAGGACAGAGTGGCAGAGCCATACGTTGAAGTAGCAAGAAGCATCTTTAGTTATTAGGGTTAGCGGCTTATGTAGCCTGGGGTGTCCTACTTTCTGATCTGTAGATACTCACAGCTACTGTTGATACATAATACACATTTCAAAATTATTCAAAATGGAATTCCTGGGGAAATGTCCACTTACTAATGGCATAAACTGTCTTTCTAGCATCAAGTTGAAATTCTTAGAATAATCTTTGATTACTCCCTTTCTCTCATCTCCTTGGGATAATTGATAAATAAGTGTTATCAAGTCTTCCTACAAACATTTCTGGACTAAAACAGCTCAACACTGCTGGGGTAACCACCCTGGATGTAGGATCTGTCACCTCTCACTGTGACTACTGTTGTATCTTCATTCATTCTTGAGACCCTGAAACTCTCAGTCACAGCTGAAGAGTACAGATCAGATTGTGTTATTCCTCTGAGTACATGTCTATAATCACTTCCTCTGTGTTAAAAATAAAAGTCAGACTTTCCTAAATGTGTAACTTTCACATGATCTAGTTCCTGCTGCTTCGGTTATTTATCATTGCATAACAAATTACCCCAAAGCTTAGTTCTTACTTAAAACAACAAAAATTTCTCACCAGATATGGCTGGACTCAGGTGGCCAACTCTTCTGCTCCATTTGGCTAGGGCCCTTCATAAGACTGCATTGGATGATATGGCTACATTTGCTTAGGAACCCAGCTGGGGCAGAAATACTTATAATGTTTGCCTCAGTTAGAACGACTGCCTGGGAACTCCCTTTCCATGTGACCTCCAGGCATTTCTTCTAGCATCAAACTTGAGCATTTTTAAACCCGGGAATGAAGTTTCAAATTGACACAATTAAACCAGAACACACAGCACCAAGTCTGTCATATCCTACTGGTCTATTTTATTGGCCTATACAGAGCAAGTCACAAAGTCAGCCAAGATTCAAGCGTAAAGCTCTCTCTCTCTCTCTCTCTCTCTCTCTCTCTCTATATATATATATATATATATATATATAGACATATATATATATATTTTCTTCTCTCACTCTCTCCTATCTCCTCTCTCTTCTTTCTCTCTCTCTCTCTTCCTTCTTTCCTTTGTGACTCCCATGAGCAGCTTGGCCACATGTCAAGTGACCATAGGTTAAAACCATGACACTAGTATGACCCTGAAGCCACAAGATGGCAGAACTATAAGACAGAGCAGCTGGAGTCCTTGGAGCAGATCCATCCAGGAAGGCCACTCAACCAGAATACCTGCACTGGTTTTTATGTGACAAAGAAATAAAGTTTCATTGTATTCAAAAAACAGACTGCAGTCTTCTTTTGGTCAGGTGCTTTGTTCCAGCAATAAGAAGGTAACTACAACAGAAAATTGGTACCAGTGGAGTGGAATGGGGTCATTGCTGCTAGATATATGACTTTGTGGATTTTAGCCTTTTGAAACTGATTTGGGAGAGGAAAATTGAAGGATTTGAAACCTTGGTCTAAGAGGAACCTTGCAGTACTGTAAAGAAGAGTTTGATGGACAATTCTAGTCAGAGTTCATAAGGACTAAATGTATTAAGAACTGTGGACTATGAGGTCTGACTTATGAGGAGAAGAAAAAGGTTTGTCTGGACTGGGCTAGAAGCAGTTTGTGTGAGAAGCTTACTGTATTTTTTCAAATGTCCTGGGAACTTGTGCAGGGTTGAATTTGGAAAAATGAACTAGTGTGAGCATATGGATATAACTCAGAAAAAAAATGAAATCTTTGGGCCCAAACCACTGCCTGTTTAGCTGCAATTGTTTGAGAGGTTCACAGTACTGAGATTGGGCCAGCTGTTTTGCATTAGGACAGCACAAAATACTTGATGACTCTTAAAAGTAGAGGACCTGAATGCTGATAAGAGTATCCTTCCCTTCAAAGTCAGCTTTATTCCTCCCCTGGGTCAACAATTTAGTAGCCTACCTGGTACTAAGAAGTATAATAAATGTGGAAAAGAGGGGTTCATAGGATTTTTCACATGGTTTGTCTGGGGACAACATGGCCACTGGGCTGTGATGTGACACAGAAGTACCTTTGTGGAGTCCAATGGAGCCATGAGGATGAACCGTGGGTTGCAGTGGAGACCCCCGGCTTTTATTGAGATGCCAGAACTATGGAATGGCTGCTAAGGAGAGTTGTTGGAGCATGATGGATTGTTTCCTGGGCTGTGGGCAGTCCAGATGGAGGGAGAGAATTAGAACCCCAGAGACTTCATCACTGTTTACAGATGTTGTACTTGGAGCTACATGATTTGATGTTTGCCCTGATGGTTTTAGATTCTGCATTGTTTCAATTTTTCCTTGCTATGCCCAATACCATCTTTATGCAATGTGAATGGTTACTGTGCCAGTATGTGTGTTTGGTTTTACAGATCATGGTTAAGAGACCCTGCACCAGGGGATGTTTGAACAGTATTGGGTTTGATTTAAAAAAAACTATAAAAATTTTGGGATTGATAAAAGCTATAGAGATGTTTTAATGTTGGACTGAATACATTTTACATCATGGATGGTCATCAGTTTATGGGGGGCTGAGCTGGACTGTGGTGGATTGAATCAAATGTCCCCCAGAAACTCATGTGCTCTGAATGCTTGAACCCCAGCTGATAGAAATTTGGGAGGTGGAGCCTTTCTGGAGAATGTGTGTTGCTGGGGATGTTGCAGTCAGCTTTCTAGTTGATGTGCAGAAAGAACCCAAACAAGAGCAGCTTGTGGAGGAATGGGTATATTAGGCTTATGGACTCGAGGGGAGACTCCACCTTGGCAGGAAAAATGATGGATGAGCAGAGGGGTAGACATCACCTCTACCACAGCACTGCAAACAATGGCAGGAAGGTGTGCCAAACACTGGCAAGGGGAAGCTGGCTTATAACCCCCAACAGTCCGCCCCCAACAGCATAGCTCCATTGAGTTTGTAAAATCCAAACTGCCATCAGCTGAGGATGGATTACCCAGAACACATTCATTTGTTTGTGGGGGACACCTGGATTAAACCATAACAGGGATAGACCTTGAGGTTCATTAACCCCCAGCTTGCTCACTCTCCTGCTACTGTTGTCCACTTGCTATGGCAGAGGTGATGTCCAGCCTCTGCTCATTCTATTCTTGCTCTGCCATCATGGAGCTTCCCCTTGAGACTGAAAGCCAAAATAAACAACTTTCCTCCAACAGCCGCTTTTGGCCCCGTGCTTTGTCCCACAATGAGAAAGTAACTACAAAGCCACCTTGAAATTCTGAATTGGTCTTCTAAGTTGTCCTAAAACTTTTGATTCTTAGAACATTCACGTTTTGAAACTACTTGGTCTATGTCAAAATCACTTTATGGCCCTTCTTGGTCTCTTTTTCTACCATAAGACTGAGAAAACAAATACACTATATTTCATCTCCCAAAGTGCAAGAAGAATGGGCTGGGGAGATGAGTCAGTGGTTAAAGGTGCTTCCTTTCAAAGCTTGCTGGCCTGCGTTTGATTTTCCAATACCCATGTAAAGCCAGATGTGCAACATAGCACGCATATGTGTCTGGGTTTTGTTTGCAACAATAAGAGAGCCTGACATGCTTGTACCCACTCCCTCTCTCTTTCTCTCTCTAATAAATGAATAAATAAATAATTTTTAAAAGAACATGGCAACTATTGATACAAAGAAAAGTGATTCCTTTCTCTTGGACTTAAACTATACAAAAACCTCTCTCCTTCTCTTCTATATGCTGGGAAAATGAAAAGCTCCTTGCTGCTCTCTTCCCTCCTCCTGCCATCCCCCTGACTCATCACTAGGCTGAGCACACCCTAAAACGTGAGTCTTGATCATGCAGTGTGGAGCTTTGACCTGCAGTGCCAACATCTCCTGGGGACCTATTACAAACACAGATTCTTTCCTAGAATCTGGTAGGAACCTCATAGAAATCCTGAGTGGAGGGGGGAAGCAGAGCTGACTAGAAGGAAGGGAATAACAAAGATAATGCATGTTGTACGAAAGCAGAAAGGAAACTCTTTGCAGGGAGGGCAAACATAGGAAGCAGGAGGGGGAAAGAAGAGGGAAGGAAAACAAAATAATTTCTTTGAAAACACAATAATGAAATCTAATTCTTTGTGTGCGAATAAATATTCTTTTTAAGAAGGAATGCATATTCTCTCTATTTACACTCCTGGTTGAATCAGTCTCTGAGGCCAGGGTCCAAGAATCTGCTCAACAAGTCATTTGGGGCTTCTGATGCTCTTCTAGGCTGAGAGTCACTGTTTAAGACACACATTTCAGACGCAAGCACACACACACATTTAGCTATATGGAATAACCTTCAGTTCTCCAAGATTTTTGTCCTCTGTTGTCTATTCCTGGCCTTTGACCGTTGTCCTAGTCAGACACACACCCCTGGGATGAACCTCTAAACCAAGCACAGTTATGAGAAGAAAGGATTTATTGAAGCTACAAATCAAAGTTCCATAATGGCAAAAGAGGCTGGCCTCCTTTCACAGTTCCAAGCAGAGAGAGAAACCACCACCAAGGGAGCCCACTCAGCAAAACAGCAAGAACTCCAGGCTTGCGCCAGACTGCTCTTTGCATACCTATAGCTGGAATTCCAGATCTGCCCCCAGAAACAACTTAGAGCTGGAGCCTGGGATCTAGCTGGGCCAAGGAGGCAGGAGACAAATTACAAGCTTTAATAAAACTGCTGAATTATTGAAGGGGGCATCCATTCAAACTACCACAACCATCTTGGGGACATTCTGCCTCTCATATATACTGGACCCTCCCTGGAAGGCCCTCCCAACCAGGTTTAGAGAGATACCCGTTTCTCTGCTTCTGTAGAACATGTCTGCCATCTTCTTCTGAAGCATGTATCCTATTGTTTCATAGCTGTTGACTTATCTCTGGGCTCCCTCCCTCCCAAAGACATGGATTTTTATCTTTCTACGTGTAACAAAAATTTAAATGCCTAACGTGTTTCATGACACTGAAGAATTTGTTTGGGGAAAAAAAAAGACTAGACAATAGATAATGTAAATGAATGCATCTCATTGATTCAAAGCAGCAATTGTGTCTTCCCCACTCTGAATGAGACTTAATCAAATGAAAGCCATGGCTTAATTAATAGCATGTTTTGCATCTCTTATAGTATATAAACTAATAGTGTGTCATATAACAATATGGAGTCTTTCTCTGTGAAGTATAAAATTGACCCAGAGAGAACAAAAGCCTTGAAGAAGGAAGGGAGTCTAGTGGTAGAGAGAGAGTGGATATCATTAAGAAAGTCCTCCCTGAGAATATTTCTTTTTGTTGTTGTTGATATTTTTTGTTGCATTTTATTTTATTTTATTTTATTTTGTTTTTGGAGGTAGGGTATCACTTTTACCTCTATCTGACATAGAATTCACTCTGCAGCCTCAGGCTGATCTCAACCTCCTGACAAACCCCCTACCTCTGCCTCCTAAATGCTGAAAATAAAGGTATGCACCATCATGCCCAGCTAAGCATTTCTTATTTATCATGGAAAAAGAGAAAAATAACCATAACATAATGCTACAAAGGCAGGTGTGTGTGTGTGTGTGTGTGTGTGTGTGTGTGTGTGTGTGTGTATGTGTGTGTGTGTTGCCACGTAAGAAGGAGAAGTATATGTGTAAAGATTTTCTTGCATTCCTGTCCTAAGTAGGCTAGGATTTCTAACAATTGCTGATTGCCAAAACATGTTAGATTACAGATAACACACAGGACATTTTTTAAGAAATAAGATTCTCAAAATGGGCTTCTACCTTAGTGCTTACATATTTTGCTAAAATTGTTATTTTAAAAATAATTACAGAAGTGAGAATGTAGTTCAATAGTAGGCTTGCCTAGCCTGTGAGAAGTGCCTGGCTTGATCCCAGGCACAAACAAAAACTCCTCACCAAGAATGTTAGAAAGGTTGCCCTCCAAACGCAAATTGCCACTCTGTTTCAGCCAGTGATACCTACAACCCTAAAAAATGAATTTCACCCTCATCTTCTAAAAGGTGTGGGGTGGGGTGAGCTGATTGACAGCTGGCTTTCAGTGCACCTGAGTCAAGAGATCAGGTTGCTCACTGCTGGCTTCTCTCTCTTAGTTCTGATCCTCCCTGGCACATTAAAATTACCAGAAATCCATGAAAAAAGAGCTTCTGTTAGTGTTTCCTCGGAAGGACAGAGGGTATGGTGAAAGGAAACCTTAGCCGATGCCTGTGTTGGAGCAGCAACCAAACTCAGGTGTCTAGTAAACATCCTTTCAAAACCTGAGTCCTGTATGTCCCTGGCCTCTACTTCCACATGACTGACGTATCTCTCCCTTTTTTTTTCCCATTTGCTTTTCTCATACCCCCTGCCTCCCCCATAAAGAAGTACAGCATAATTGCATGTCTCCAATTCAGATGTTGAGGTCCTGTGATAGTGTTTAGATGAGGTATTAAGGAGATGATGGCATTTGGATGATGTCACTGGGCGTAGCCCTCGGAAATGATGGGATTAGTGCTCTGAGCCTTCTGAAAGATACCCAAGCTTGTTCTCTGCCAGTGACAACCATCCATAATGCAGTATGTGGGTCCTCAACAGGTCAGGGAGAGAACCCTAGCTAGAACAATCATGTTGGCACCCTGAGTTTGAACTTCCCAAAACTGTTTACCCCCACCTGTTTTAAGGCATTTTATCAGGGCAGTCCAAACAGACTCATTGGGCTTTATAAAGACAAAATTATTCAGACATTCTCCAAGACAGTTTCCAAGGAAACAATAAAATTCAATTCTACTTTTCTTTACAGTCGAAGGAATTTTTGAGACCTGCAATCAAATACGGAAGCCACTAGATACCTGTGTCTCTTGGTCGCTTCTAATGAAGTTGTTCCATAGTAGAAATACTGACTTACTCCCAAAAGGAAAAAAAATGTAAAAATTAAAATAAAAAATAAAAATAAAATATTTGTCCTTCATTAGATGTTGAAATATTAATATTGGAGTATCTTATCTTAAGTAAGTTATATTATTACAATTAATCTTATCTATTTCTCACTTTTCAAAATGTGGCCACAAGGATATTCAAATTATGCATGTGATTTACTTTGCATTTCTACTGGACATTACTGCTGTTAAGACTTTTAGAGTGCAGCTAGGGAATTTTCTCAGTGGGAGAGCACTTCTTAGCACTTGGTTCAATCAACAGCACACACACACACACACACACACACACGAGAGAGAGAGAGAGAGAGAGAGAGAGAGAGAGAGAGAGAGAGAGAGAGAGAGAGAGAGGTTTCTGAGATGCTCTGAGCTGCCCATTCACTTGACATAGTATTTCCACTCTGACTAGAAGCATCAGCATAGTCTTAGTACTTGTTAGATACAACAAAAGTTCCACCAAACCTTCTCTCTGGGTGGAGCACTCCAAGAACTAAGAGCATACTCCAAACGAAGGCTTCTGCAATGTACGGAAAAGAAATACAATCAACCACACAGACAATCAGGGTCATTGAATTGCTAAGGCAATTTAAAATATTGGGTTTTATGATTAAAACAACAACATTGAAAAGTGGACAAGTGTATTGAAACAAAACTTTGCTGCTGTGCTCTGGAAGAGGGCTGGCTCCCTGGGGGTGGAGACGGGGATAGACAAATAGGTAGTCAGGACCCTCCCATTCCGTTTTCAAAGGAGTGTCTAAGTCCATTTGTGTTGTTATAACCAAATGCCTGAAGAAGGAAAAATTTCAGGAAGCTTTTATATAGTTCACAGTTCTGGAGATCCAGGTACAAGGTATTAACCTCTGCTTAGTTTCTGGAGAGAACCGAATGGCAGTTCAACCGCTAGTGAAAAAACAGAAAGGAAAGTCCACCCATGAGGACAAGTGCATGTACCCCTTAAAGGCCCCCACATCTCTCATTAAGGGTGATTACATCGGTGATCAGAGTCAACGTAAATTGGAGTGAGAGAAAACCATGCCAGATCCATAGGACACAGAAAGAGGAACGTGGCCGCTTAAACTAACACTTACTGAATTAGATTCCAAATCCTCAGGACACACTTTGTGGAAAGGGCTGTTATCAACTCCAGTCTACAAGTAAGAAAACTGAGGCACATGAAGGCTAACCTAGACCTGGTTCAAGGTCGTATGCTGGAGTCAGAGTGATTCAGGGTATGGAAGGGTATGGTGTATCCTTAAACACTGCACATAAATCATCTTGCAGAGGGTCTGTGCTCTATCTCCACCAATCCCAACTGATCTGGGAAGTGAGTGTTTCTATGACAGTAATCCTGGCTGCCTTGAAAATCACCCAGGGATGCTTAAGACACACTCCTTCCTAGATCACCAACTAGAGATTCACATCCATTGGTTTAAAGGCTTGTTTTGAAGTACATGGGTGCTTCCAGGACTTCCACAATTCCCACTTGACAGATAAAGAAGACAAGCCTGGGAAACATACTTAACAAGCTGGCAATAGCTAGTCTCGGGATCTATAAATTAGACCAGGGTTTTCTGCACAGTGACACACAGGAATTCTCTGGCTATCTTTTGAGATGCAGGGCCTGAGCTTCTGCAGTCTACAGAGAAGGGTGATGCTGACAGTCAAGGAAGGGAATTCCGGCAAAGCTTTAGCTAGAGGCCCTGAGTCAGGTGAGTTATCCTGGATTGATGACCTGGACAGTTTATTTTGGTAAGGTACCTTCCCTAGGCTTAGGAATTCCTAAGAATCCAGGTCTGATGTCCTTGCCACCCTCCTGGGAGCGATTTTAGGATAAATGCCAGAGACCCACAGAAGATTCTGCCAAGCAGAAAACCCAAAACTCAACACAGGATCATAGCCCTGAAGCAGAAAGCGTTTCCTCTTCCTGAAGCTGAGCTCAGCCTCTCAGCTCTCAGGAGCCCCTCTCAACTTCTGCCTGAGCTGCCCAGGGCTGCTGGGACCTGAAGGACAGCCTCACCCTCATCCTCCTTAGTAGTCAGCATTCCAGTGTGCACTCTCTTAGTTACTGGACTTCCAAGACAGGTCTGTCTGTCCTGTTGCTGTTTGGGCAACAAGGCGTTTGCACACAGTTGTGGCCTTGCTCAGCGACTTGGCTTGAATGGTTTGGGAGCTCATGTTCATGTCCACCACAAAAGGAGCTGTGGAATTTACATAGACTCAGTGAGGAAGGGTTTTGTTTGTGTGTCTTTGTTTTGTAGCTTTCACGCCTCCCTGTGGCTCTGTCACCTCATTTGAAGAGCCAGTGTTGGCTTTCCACAACCTCCTGTCCCCATTGACGCTAAGTGGCAGCGCACAGATGAGCCGATGCCAAGGCGGAGTGCCCAAAGCGGCACTGCTGCACAGGGTGCTCCCGGGACCCTGCACCTCACCCAGGTTGGCGGTCCTGGGTAAAGGACGCGGCTCATGCTTTGCCCAGAACAGAAAACTGAAGGTTTAGCCTTGCATTTGGGGGTGGATTTGAAGTCTTTCTTTAAGATATGTATCCCTCCCCACTCCCCCAATAAATCAGTGCCTAGAGCTCCTTCGACTGCCTCTAGCCTGCTGGCCCAGCCACTCCAGGTTCCGGGCCATCAAGTCTGGAAATGACACTATCCATCAGCACCAGCTCCCAGGAGTCAGCTCTGGCCCCAGGCGCGCGGCATCTGTGCGCCTGGGCAAACTCACCAGGAATAACCGCTCATAGACCGCTGCGGGGACCTCAGGATGACCTGCCTTAGTGGCAGAGGCTTTGCTGATTTAGAGCCCAAGGGTGATTTCGCTTTGGTTGAGACACCCCGACTGTGGCTGGTTAAGGATGCACAAAGACCAGGCTTTTTATTAGGAGGATGGAGGGCAAGGACGACTAAGAAAATCATGGGGAGGAAATAGATTTGGGTCTGAAGAATGCGCTGGCCAGGTGCCCACCCTGAGTTGCTGGGCCGGAGGACCACCTCTGTTAGCTAGAGCTGGTGGCTGAGGCCTTAGGAGTCTCACATGCAGGACATCACTAAATAAGCTTTTGAAATAAAAATGAATAAAATAAAGATGTGGTCGCCATGGAGGGAAATTAAAAACCCAGAAATGATGTTTTCACACCCTTATTTTGAATATATATAGAGAGAGGGGGGAGAGAAGAGAGATGAGAGAGAGAGAGAGAGAGAGAGAGAGAGAGAGAGAGAGAGAGAGAGAGAGAGAGAGAGATTTCACAGTGTTTGGAAGGTGTAGAAACCCCCCACCCACACACACACACTCCAGGTTCTTATCTGCTCCATGGAAAGGGAGACAGCCTGGACAGGCAACCCCTGGCACCTGCTGCCCCTAAGCTCCCAGGTCGCGCCAGCAGAGAAGCTGCAGCACATCAGCCAGTAGCGACAGGCTGCCTGGCTCACCCAGGGCGGGAGCAGCCTCCTGACTGGAGACTTTGGGCCACTGCTTTGTTCCTGGAGAAGCTTATTAAAGTGGAAGACTGGGACTGTCCTCATCCCGAGGGTACGTGTTACGGGGCGGGCCAGAGACTAAAACCCTAACCCTCTCAGCTCCCAGCTCCAGTCTGGCAGCCGCTGGCTCTCACCTATGCGCGCCCAGGGCTGGCATGGCGCTTGGAAATTTGTCCGCTGTCTAGGCTTCAGCCTCCTGAGAGCAGAAGCAACTGTCCACTTGGAAAATCTCACACGAGTGGTTCCAATGCATCTGGCACTGGGGAGCAACATTCCCCCTTCTTACCTGGAGTTGGATCGCTGGAGCACTTGGGGCAATTTCCCAGAGGTAAGGACACTGCTGGGGTTTGGGGGTGAGGGAGGAAAGAAGTGAAACCTCTGTAACCTGATCTCTTCCTCTTCTCCCTTCTTAGAAGCTTCCTCCTCCCTCCCCCTCTTCTTCCAACTTTTCTCACTGAGGAGGATGGAGAGGCCAGAGGGCTGCGAAGTGGCTCCCCCTATTCTTCCAGCCACTGGGGAGTTTGTTTGTCAAGGGCATAAAACTCCAAAGAAGGTCTCACTGGCTAGAAGAAGCCAGGAATAGAATCTCTGCCAAGAACTTTCCCCCTCATTTTCTAGACATTTCCTCTGCCCTGACTCCCAACCCAAAAGCCTGCCTATCAGATCCAGATCCCCCATAGCCAAGACTGGAACTTGCTTGACTCAGGGCCCCTGGGAACTGACCTCTCTCCCTGGCTTTGGCATGTGCATGGACTTCGCCTTTGTAACTGGGCAGAAAGCTTTCCCCATACCTCTGTGCCCCAGAACACGCAGATCTTTCCAGGCTCTGGACTTCCCCAGCTGAGAGCCCAGGGGGCAGGCAGAAAAGCCACCTGCCTTCCTTGGGCTGAAACTTCTGGTCCAAGAAACTCAAGCCCAGAGCAACCAGGCCCTCCTAACTTTGTGAGGACCCCAAGGAGACACCACTGACCAAAGTCCCAGTGCACATGAACTTCCTGCTCAGCACATTTTCTTGATGAAATGCTCCCAATTTTCTCTCTAGGGGAATTGCTTGATTTAAGTCCGCACTAAGGCCATTAAAAGATATGGGACATCCAGATCCTATAACCTCCCTCAGGAAAGCAAGCTGAGGTCTGGTGAGGAAACACCATTTTTCTCCAGTGTTGTTGTTACCAGCAAAATAAAATCATAGGTAACAAAGACCTTGAAGCTCTTGTTCCTGTCTCCTTTTTAATATATTCCCCTCACCCACTGCTTTTCAAGGTATCTGTTCCTACTAGAGTACCTGGCAATGTTTTCACAAAAAGCAGTCATAAAAAAAGGATTTTAACATTCAAAATGGACTGCGTGGGGCACTTCCGGTCTCCAGCTGCTGGGTCAGAACTGCTTCCTCCAGAGCACACAGGCTCTCTGCTTCACTCTTGCCCTCCCTCCCAAAGCCACTGTTCCCATGTCTTCAAGGTAATATGCAAAGAACTTCAGGGTTCCCTAAGGACACATCATCAAAGATTTTAGGGCCTTGAATTATCTCAGAAGTGAAATAGCAACCTATTTTAAATGAGATTTAAGATTCCATTTTCCAACTGACATCAGATTATCTAACCTTGGGCCTATAGTGTCGTTATTTCTTGAAGAGAAAACTTCCTATAGGATAAAACAACAACAAGCTCTTGTAATTCTGGTTTTAACTCTGATTCACTGAAAGGTCTTCTGTACTAATTGAACAAGGATTTCCTTGCTGCTATCAAGCAGTGTGGATTGTTCATTGAAGCTGAGGTAATGAAACTCCTACTGAAGTTAAAACTAGCCAGAACAGTTACCTAATTATTAGAAATAAGATGAAAGGATTCCTCTGCTCCGGAACTATTGATAAATGGAGCTACCTAGTCTCTTACCCTGTGCTTGTTCAGTTACAAGGATCCCATGCCCTCATTCCCCCATGTTAAAGATATTTGTTTTAAATGAATTAATAAAAGACATTTCTTCAGGACTTGATATAGCCAACAGAGAGCCCATTATTCTACTATCCTAGTAACTTGTTTCATTCATTGATTACCCTCATTGCAGAAACAGCCTTTATTTCATTGAAATAAATATAATAAAGACCTAAAGAAATAATACAATAAAGTAAATTATACCAATAGTAGGAAGGCCGAGTGAGTGCGTCAGAAGCCCAAACATGATTTTTATACCCTTTCTAAATATTCTGGCACTTATTACCATGTGAACAAAATATTCTTAGGCACACTCATTGTTCAATTCTTATCCCCAAGTGTTTTCTATTCTAGAAAGGATTTAAAAGGTATGTAATGGTTAATAAAATGAAGTAGTTTTTCTGTGATGGGTTAAACAAAGAAAAGATTCTGCTTAGTAGTTTTTCTGGCTAAATGACTGTGCATCCAATCCATTTAGTTGAATTACTCTGCTTCTGTTTTTCATGTGTGGTTCTCTGTGTACGTGGTGGGGGATTGTCACTGATGCTGTATTGCAGAGTACCTCCTTATATGTCACTGTTAAGTGGACAGAAGCCTCAGTGATCAAATTTCAACCAGAACAAAATCTAACCTTTTTTTGAAATGCACTGACATTACTTTCTCATTAGTAATGTATCCTGAGTTTTATAATTCTAATTAATAATGTATCCTGAGTTGCATAATTCTAATTAGTAATATATCCTGAATTTCATAATTCTGTTTCATGACTCAAAATATAGAATTGAATTGTGAGATACATCTGACAAATTGAAAGGTTTCATTTTATTTATTATTTGTGTTTTTATTTATTTTGCACATGACCCATGTGGCTAAAATGACAAAAAGAAATCACATAGATAGAGGTTATGTAGCATGCAAAGTACTATAGATTTGGGGTCTTGATTTGTTTTTTATTACAAATTTATAAGCATGGAAGTATGTATGAAGAGTCACATCTTTGCATGGTCTCCCTTACTCAACAGATAGTTTTCCATCTGCATTGCTCTGCCTTGTCTTCCCTCTCAAGACAATTTGTTATTTCTTTCAAGATGCACCTATTCCAAAAGCCCACTTGGCCATGTCTAATGTCTAATGCCTCCTTGGATGGCTGATTTTCCCTCTAAACATTTATGTATACGTTGTACTGTGACACCTCATCTTCATGTGTGTTTCTCCCATCCAAATACAAGTGCTATATTTAAGCCTTTTCTGCTGTCTGGTATGATATAGCATAATTAGAACGAATGCATGAGCCTAAAAGAATCCATTGAAGAACCTAGAGGAGACCTTAAACCTAGTGGGCGGGGGTCACATTTACCCCTGACATTTTATATTGGTGACCAGCACAGTGATGAAAATTGACACAGCCACCATTCACACATATGCATATATTTGTGCCAATTTCTCATACCTTTTCACACTTCTCACAACTTCATTCTGGGAAATTTTGTTGCTAACTTAAAGTATCATTTATTGCAAAATTTTCTCTTTTCTCATATCTTTGGTTATTTTGAGAAACTGAATATGTCTTCTACATTTTTAATGTAGTTGAAATTTATAGATTTAATGATCTAGTTCTTATTACAAATAAGAATCACTGGTGATAAGAAGAATAAATTTATGGCTATCTATAGGTGTAAACCATATTTAAGCTTAAACACATTATTTATGTTATGAATATGACCCTCCCAGGAAGAAAAGGTGAAAAATACTTTTTCCCCAACTTACCCCCTGGTGTCAACCATGAATTATTTACATGAGGGATGAAAAGAGAAAGAAAGAAAGCATTGTTAAAGAAACACCATTTGATTTATAAATCATGCACACTAGGTTAAGATCAATGTTGAGTCAAAGTTATATTTATTATTAAAGCAGATCATCATGAATTAATTTAGTTGATCTTTTGATGACTTGTAAGGTGAAGATATATGCAACAATGCATCATAAAAGAAATCACTATAATCTTTTACAGATGCCTCTCCTGGTTATATAATGCTATTTAGCTCTTGGTTGCAAAAACAATACGCATAATACAAGTAATTGATATTCAATTAAAGTTATGGATGGACTACTTGAATCTGAATGGTTTTATATTTATTGGCTCACTTGAACTAAGTAGCCACCTTTTAATTATTACCACAGACAAGGAAAACTAAAATCTGTACAAGGTTACAGAAGTAATGTCAAAACAATCCTAGACTAAAACCTACCAGTTTTTTCCTTATGAAAGTAGTAGTGAGAGGGAGGGAGAAGAGAGAGGTAATAAACATTGCATTTTCTATGTCGTTGCTTTATATTTTTTCCAGTACCACAAAAACAAATTTTACATAATCATTGCTAAAATGACAAAATGTAAGTTCTACAATTTTCACTCTGAACTGAGAATTAACCTTATAGCAATCATAATTTTGTCTCCATTTTTCTATATAATCACTTACATAAAATATTAGAGAATTTTTTGGAGGAAAAACCAAAATGCAGATATAAAAGATGTAAAATGTAGCATTAGTTTAGCTTTCACTCTACATCTTGAAATGATAGTAATCTAATTATTGATTCAGGAATGTGTTTCAAACCAAAAAATTTATATTGACACCATGAAGCAAATACTGTATCAGAATATGACTGTAATCAAATGGGCATTCAATACATTTTAAGAATGTCAGCTTATGATATTTTAGGTTTCAGCTGGTTGTTTGGACATTTAATAAAGATTTTAATGGAAGGTATGATAGGATACATTTGGAATCAAAATATTATATAACAAAATATGAAGAGGATCCTTATAAAGTTAAAGCATGTGACTTTTCTATTTTGATTCTAACTGACCATATGACATTTGGGAAGGTCATTTAACTTCTCTCTGCTTCACTTCTGGTGTAGGTATAATAGCAATAACCTGTATTTCCCCTTCTAGAATTGTGGGGAAGATCAGATTAGACAATGCAGGGGGAAATATTTTGCAATTTGCCCTTTAGTGTGACATTGGTTATGCCATTATCTTCCTGAGGTGATGATTGTTTATTCACCTAATGAAATATCCTCTGATAAAAGAAATATTTGGAAATCATCACAGTGAATAAAGACAGCACATCTATTGCTGAAAGAGGTGTATTCTGTGTCATAGAGCAATAATAAAAAATAAGCAAGCTACCCAAAATGCAAATAGAGAAATTATCCCAATAATGTTTGCTCTTCTGCCCCACTAGAGGCTTACACTAATACCCAAGCGTTTCCCTTACATAATTCTGTGACATTACTTAGAGCGTAATTCTAAAATTCCTGTCCTAAAAAGACCCTGGGCAGATCCATGAACTCATCAGCCCCAGGTTCATTAGCAAGTCCCAGCAGCCCAATGAGTGAGGGTAGGTGACCCTCAGAGTTCAGTCCTCACGCACTCAGAAAGTAAGACTCTCAGGACATTGGCCCCAGTGACCCCAAACACTCCATTGTCTGAGGCCCTGTTGGAGGAAGTGATAATTTAACTTTAATGCTAGGAAATCCTTTTGAGCTGGAAAAGATGTCTCCGAAAGCCACTGTTACCATAGCATTTCCTTCTATGTTTCTGTCTACCCCTCCTCCTCCAACGCAGGCACAACTTGAGCTTGTTTCCTTTCAGGACCAGAAATGCCTTTTCGCAATTCAGGACTCCATTGATAGGAGAACTAGATCACATACTGACCTGGTGGGTACCTGGTGGGAAGATTTAAGAAGTCTGACGGTGCCATTAAGTTTCTTAGGGCAAGACTCATTTTGCGGATGCCATGTGCAGAACAGAAAACAGACTCAGAGAGAATTTTGACTCCCCACCTCCAATCTCATTGGCCCCCTAGATGAGCCAAGTCCCAACCAGTCTCGCAACCCAACCCGGTTCCTTTCAGCACTCTCGGCGTGGACAGCTCCCGCGCGCTGGGCGCTGCCTCCGCAGTGGGCGGCTGGCGGACTCCGGCGGTCGGGGCGGGCTGGGCGCCTGGTTCACCCGCGCTCGCTCCTCCCCGTCCGCCCCCGCCCGGCGCACACTCCAGGGGCCACTTGGAGGGATTTCCTTTCGGGGCGGCCTCTGCAGCAGCACACCGGCCTCCTTCGCGGCGACTGTGGGCATGGATCTCCGAGTAAGAGCCCTCCTCTGCACGGACCGACTCCGACTTCTCCTGATGCTGTTCCGTGAGTCGGGTTTCGGCCCCTGGGAGGGCGGGACGCGCTCTTTGCACTGCAGAGTAAAGCCAGTAGCTTTAGATTTTGAGAAGGGTCCTTTTATATTTTGCAGGAGCTTTGGGGGGCGTATAGGGGGTGGAGGTAGTCTGCCTGGGGCAGAGAGAGGTCCCCTGAGAGACACACACCTGTATGACATCTCAAAGAGCTCTAGACAGACTGGCGTCTTGGGGACCACAGCATTGACAAGAAAGACTTGATTTTACTCGCCCCCGCTCTCTCTCTCTCTCTCTCTCTCTCTCTCTCTCTCTCTCTCTCTCTCTCTCTCTCTCTCTCTCTCTCTCTCTCTCGGCTACCCATACTACAAATAAGGATTTAAAAAATTACATCTTAATTTTACTATAACTGAGCAGTGATGGAATTGAGGTTATTGGCGCTGGGTTAGAGGAAAGGCTTGTAGAGCACTCAGCTTGGAGCCCGGAACTTTCCCACTCCCAAGTCCGCAGCGCTGGGCTCTGCGCTCCCGTCTCCTAGCGCGTGGGTTCGCGGAGTCCTCCACTAATGAATGGTTTTGCTCATTCTGCAGATACAATGACTCAAATCATGGCAGAACAAGAAGTGGAAAATCTTTCGGGTCTCTCCACGAACCCTGAAAAAGACATATTTGTAGTGCGGGAAAATGGGACAACATGTCTCATGGCAGAATTTGCAGCCAAATTTATTATACCATACGATGTGTGGGCCAGCAATTACGTGGATGTAAGGAACCATTTCCTCCCCAGCTTGCTCCCAGGGCTCCAGGGCCTAAGGGCACCCTCCCTAGAGGCCCTGCGAAGACCTTGGTCGCCTGCCTCCCCCCTACATCCTTGCAGGCTGTTCCTGAATGCTGCATGGGGCTTCCAGCTTATAACGCCTCCCGCTCGCCCTGCCTGCTTTTAAAAGTCAATTCCCCTCTCTGCTTTCCTCCTGGCGGGGTCTGCACGTAAGAGTCTAACCGCATGTTCCTTGGACCCTGGATCGCTCGTAGGAGGGAGCGCCCAATCCTGCAGCCCAGAGTTTGTAGCAGGGACCCTTTGCACCCGGGGCAGGGCGCACTGAGCAAGCGGGCGTGTGTGTTCCCAGCTGATCACCGAGCAGGCGGAGGTCGCCTTGACCCGGGGAGCAGAGGTGATGGGCCGCTGTGGCCACAATGAGTCGGAGCTGCAGGTATTCTGGGTCGATCGCGCCTATACACTCAAAATGCTCTTTGTCAAGGTAACTCGGAGAGGGGGCCCAGAGGGGTGGATCTTAAACTCTGGATGGGTGTGGGTTGAAACCAACCCTGGGTTGCTCATGAGAGAAATGGTACAAGCATTTGATCTGAGCATCCCCTTCTTGGCAGGAAAGCCACAACACGTCCAAGGGACCAGAGGGGACCTGGAGACTGAGCAAGGTGCAGTTTGTCTATGACTCCTCTGAAAAGACCCACTTTAAAGACGCAGTGAGTGGTGAGTAGAGGTCAGCCTGGTGAGGACCCTCCTGAGAATCCAAGGCACAGCACGGAGTGCAGCCCCAGCATTGCTAGGGGACTTGAAAATGGATCTGGGCTTTGTCCAGCCTGGGACTGCTAGCTCTCTAGGACGGAAAAAATGGAAGGACCCTGAGTTCTGTAGGTCTCAGGCCAGGTGGATGCCAGACCTTGAGGCTGAGGAGCCCTCAGTCCCCCCAAATTGAAGGTGTCATGATTTGGAAGGAGCATGGAGCTTTACTGTTATTTTCTTCTACACGGTGGTTTTTTGTTCATATCTGAAAAATATGAGAGGACTTTCCCTTGAAGTCCAGATGGGCTTCCAAGTCTCCCCCCCCCCTGCACAGCAGTGTGGCTCTCCTCACAACACCTCAGAACAGTTTCTGCCACCTGTATCTTGACTGAGTTGCATTTCTTGCCCATCCATCCAACCACTCTCTCAGATATTTAAAATTGATCACAGCAAGAGGTGCATTCCCTCCCTGCAAACACTATGGAAGGCCAGATTTAAACATATCTTTAAAATAAATCGTGTCACCTATAATGAGACCTTTCATCATCCAGACTCTGGATTGGAAAATAATTTTTTTTACTGAGGGCATAAAAGCATGCCTTGTCTCTCCCCCGGTTATCTGTTATTTAATCGCTGCAGTAAAAGAATTATTTTTTTAGAAATAAAAAATAAATGAAAGGATCAAATTTCATCCCAAAAAAGAGGTAAACGGGATGAGAAATGTGGAAGCCTAAGTCACTGTTTTTCTGTCTTTGAAATCTTCATTATGGTTTTAGTCAAAAGGGATACTGCTCTTTTTTTTTTCCCAAAAAGGAATTCCAAATTACTATTTAAGGAGCACAGGCTCAGAGATAATGGGTGACTTCCTTCTTCACCACCTCCTGATGGCCTCACCCTGGGCCTGGCTGCATGGATGGGAGGGATGGGACTCTAGTCAGAGAGGAGAGCCTATTGGGCTAGGAGCACTGAGGGTGCTGCCTGCTATGTGACCATGGTCTTGGGCTCCTCTGCAGCTGGGAAGCACACAGCCAACTCCCATCGCCTCTCCGCCTTGGTCACCCCAGCTGGGAAGTCCTACGAGTGTCAGGCTCAGCAGACCATTTCTCTGGCCTCCAGTGATCCTCAGAAGACTGTCACCATGATCCTGTCTGCCGTCCACATTCAACCCTTTGACATCATCTCAGATTTTGTCTTCAGTGAAGGTAAGTTGAACTCATGCCAGGAAAGAGCAAAGGACAGTTTGATACCAGGGAACTGCTAGGGTCCTAGGATGCATCTCCCCTAGAATATAATGGCTATTTGATTTAAAAATAAGACCACAAGGCTGTAAGGTGTATGTGTGACTTTCTACAGGGGTGTTTCCTACTGCCTTCCCGCCTCCATTTTACTTTCCCTCTTTCTCTCACTTCCTCATTCCCTCATTCCTTTCTGGTGTGAAGTTATTTAAAGGCAATTTGATATTCTGGGCGGGCGGAATCTGACCATTTTTGTTTGTGTCCTCCTGTAGGTTGGGGATCACCAGGCAAATACAACTACTCAAATGTTCAGAACATTGGGGGATTCCATCTATGTTGCCCATTATCATTTCTCTTTCATCAAATACAGCTTCCTCTAACCTATACACTATAGAATGTACCCACTCCTCTGGTGTAATTATTCCCAAGGCATTTGACAACTCTAAAGGTAAATTTTCCTTGAGAGAAGGATCAGTTCCTTTCCTTCCCTTCCTTTCTGTTTCCTTCCTTCTTGCCTTCTTCCTTCCCTTCCTTCCTTCTCTTCCCTTCCCCTTCCTCCCTCCCTCCCTCCTTCCTTCCTTTCTTCCTTAGATGGCATCCAGGCACTCATCAGAGTGCTCCAAAGCCCAGTCCCCTGCCTGATCCTTATTCATCTGTGTTGTATTATTTTACACAGTGCTTGACCTATTGCAGATGTCCAGTTAACTTGCTAAATTAATATTCTGATATCCAATTGATATAGATTTGCAAAGGCTTGTATGCAGGCATATAAGAACATAGTACATTTAGTAAAGCCATGTCACTATTACCTGTTCTCATGGAAGAATGGCTGTGCAGATAGATAACCAGATACTATCCCTACTTCTTCTTTTAAGGTGTAGTAAGCTAAGGTCTAAGTGTCAAGATCTGAACAGTTTTAAAGACTGGCTTGATTGTGGCAGTATTTACAAAATGGAACAACCAGTGTCTTTCCTAAACTGAAAATATTAACTATAATTAAATATATATAGCTTATGGTTATTGATGATACAGGATTTCATTATAAGAATACTGGAGCATGTAGTATGCTCCCAGGGTTCATTTGAGTTTCCTTGGGAATCTACCATAGGCTTAGTGTTTAGTAGTATTTTTGTTTTGTTTTGTTTTTGCTGGGCGGCTATTGTCAGTTCTCTTTTGTGGCTTGACACTCATGCTGTAATTGCTGATTTTACAGTCCCTTATCACAACCTCACCTTAATCCATTCTGGGTTGTTTCTAAGTCTATGTCTGGGTTATTTCTAAGTCTGTGGACTGAGAAATCAAATTAAATCTGATGTATCTGATTAAAATCGTGTCCAAAGTAATAGTGAATACATACTGAATAAGGACTGGAGCTACCTACATTAAAAACTCAGTAAAATTCATTGCATAATGTTAATGATATTTTTTATTTCAAAGTAAGTTTCAGCCATTTCATGGCTGTAGATGTGGAAGCTTACTGGGTAAACAGGAAGTGTTTGTAAGCACATATAATTTCCTAAATGCAGATGGTATGAGCACAAGCAAATTGCACTTGTCCCACCCAAACTTCTCAGGCTAGTGATTGGTTTGTTCTCTCCTGATGCTCAAACCATGCACTCCTGGGAGGGGGCAGGCCTCATTGAGAATCACTCACTGGATCTTGAGCCTTTATGTGGAAAGTGTCCATTAGTTTTGGGCTCCTTCTCTTGTGGCTCTGAGCACCTGCCTTCCGCCGTGTTTTAGTAAAGATCATTATAGTTCATTTATTAGAATTGGAAAGATTTCTTTTGGGTCACCTTCTTAGGTTCTAGCACTGGGATCCCAATTGCTCTGAAGGAGTTCAAGGCCTTCCATGGTGTGGTGTTGTAAACGGGAGTGGAGTGAATCAAGGAGGGGGGTGTTTGGTTATATATCAATACAGCCACTGTGCTTTTCAGTTGTGTGTGAGTGTGTGTGTGTGTGTGTGTGTGTGTGTGTGTTGTATGGAAATGGCCTCGATCCAAAATAGCACAAGGATTTTTCATGAAAAACGCATTCCCTGATGGCTTTTACAGTTGCCTACTTTGTCTGCTCTATGAGAAAAGCAAGGAAGGGTCAGTGACATGGGTAAGTGAAAGCTCACAGGGGCTGAATACAACCTGAGGGTTGATGTCTTTATCACACATGTCCCTTTAAGCAAAATCCCTTAGCTACACCACTGATTCCCAAATGCAGGTTGCTTAGTCCAACACATCTTGATTGTATTGCGACATGGATGTTGAACTGCAGTGCACACAGTTGTGATATTACTAAGCACAGTCAGCTTCAGTAGACTCAGAGGCAGGGCCCAACATGCTCCATTGCTGGCCAGGTACCCGGCGATGCTGATGGTGTACAGAATCCTGTAGAGGGCCTGAAGAATAAGTGGCAATAAACAACACACTTTATTAAGTGGGAATTGGACAGAGTTGTTTGACAAAAAAAGGCCAGGGGGAGGTTCATGGCATGAGGACCACCATCCAGATGGAGAGGAAGATGAGGAAGGACTATGTGTCTAGGTGACATTTCTCCTTACCAAAATAGTATAAGAGTGCCCCAAAACAATTAAGCCTCATACAAGGGTATAGGTAAATACTTAATTAAACCAGAAAAATGAAATTACATTATAGATTGTCTAACCTAAAGTCAACTTTATAAATATCTAAATCTGTGAAACAAGTCAAGTCTTCATCAATAAACTTTGTGTTGTACATATTATAGATAGTGTGACATACAAATCATTACAAGAAGTGTTGGCAATGCATTAAAAATAATGATGATATCCAAACCACATTTTAGTGACACTTTTTTTGCAACCTAAAATTTTCCAAGCATGAATTTCAATAATTACTTGACTTATTTCAATGTAATAAGGTCCAATTATTTAAACACTTCTTTATATATTTTGAAAATATTGAAGCTTGTTAAACCTTTAATATTATATTTTTCATGCTTATATGTGTAATGATTTATTAAGCTCTTTGTTTGAATGCATTATCATATTTTGTTACTCCATTTTCTCAACTATTAATAGATTTTATTAATTAAAATGTACAATTACCTTCTAAAAGGGAATTACTCATGCATGTATTGAAATGACATTTCTGTAGGTCTGAAAGGAATGGTAATTGTTATATGTCTTACTAAAACTTTAAGATTAGGCAACAGACCCAAAAGAGTGGGAAGAACTGGGATTCTCTGGGTTCTTGAGTTTCTGGAGGCAATAGTGGCTTGGATATCTTACATCTAGGAGGCCCTGTCTTATTAACAGACAACAGCTGTTGGGTGAGATTTCAAGAGCTATGCAAAGCAGGTAGGCTCTGAGTGGCTAAACCTTAGCTTACTTGGGCTATTTACAAAATAATTGGATTGCAAAAATTTCAGTTTTGCACCAGCAGGCCTTTGAGCTCAAGGGTCTCAGCCTGCAATGAAAAAATAAACAATCCATCTAGAGTCCTCCTTTGGCTCATTTGTATACCAAACACAATTTGTGTAGCAACTATTGCCCTGCAGTTCAAGGCACCCCATGTTTCTCAGTTGGGGTTAATTAAGTTGCCCTTCTGCAATTAATTTATAGTATAACCCCTTGAGGCTCTGGGAGATTTCTAGCTATGAAAGAATGGGATATTCTTCACTGGAGGTGAATGAACCAGTCTGAGTCTGTTAATAGGTTGAATTCAAGGAAAAATTGATATATAATGTCACAAAAATATAATGGAACATGAAAGCTGGCTCTGATCTCCTTTATTAAAGATCTAGGTTTAACAGGCATTTCAAGCACATAAGCTGAGCCATTTTAATTCTCAGAGGAAAAATGTCAAATATATGGAAAGAAGCTAAGATTCTCATGTATATTAGGAAATCTGAAGCCCAAAAAACCTTGAATATGTAAGTATTTGTTTTCAGCCCAGGTCTAGAACATATTGGATTAGTTCTCAACCCCTGAGTTATATACTCCAGCTCCTCTGAGCTTTTCATTACTTGCCTAGAAGCTGGATTGGGAGACAGTGCCTATGTGAGGTTGTGTAAATAAATACACCTTGCCTTTCTCTATACCGCATCCCCCCCATGGGCCAGGAGAACGCCTTGTGCCAAGTTGCCTTGTCACAAACATTTGGAAGTTTCACAGATATAAAGTATTGTGAAGACCTATGATTTATCTGGCATGTCTCAACCAAGAACACATATACCTTCAGAGTAAGCAGCCAATGGGAAGCCATCCAGGTGTGAACAGTGCTGAGAACTGAGAACAGGATAGGACCATGCAGAGAGCCACAGAATTCTTATCCAGGTATTTATCCTCTGGGAGCCAGAGCTTTAGAATTCTCCCCATCCCAGAAGGGATGAGGGAACCATGGCATTTGCCTACCAACACTATCCATCATTGAGGGCTGCTTTGGGAGCATTCGCGCTCTGGGATTTTCAATCTCTCTCCTAGTTAAAGATCACTGGAATGTGTGGAATGGTGAGGGCCAAGGGCAGAATGTACTCTATACATGCCTGCTACCCTTAGGGTCAGGGATATATGTTTTTCCATGCCGTGTTGGTGCTTACAGTATAGCAGTAAAGGGAATATACAATACACACCACGTTCCTGGCATATGATGGCCTCTAATAATAATTGTTTTTATTGGTTTTCATCCTAGTATTTACATCTTGAAGAATGTGCCATTTATTTTAATATCTTCTCAACAAACAGAAGCATTTTGCCATGGTTACCAGAGTCCAGAGCCAGCCTGGACACAATACGGAAAGAGGGCCAAACCCCTCCCTCTCGCTGCTTTGTCAGACAACAAAGGAACACACAAGCTACTGAAAGGCTACCCTGCTGTTCACACAGAAATAGACTGGGGGTTAGGAGAGCTCCAGGCAGACAGTTTGCCCTATGCCCATCCCAGCCCTGTTCATTTGGGGCACAATGAAGAGCTCTGCATTGACTCTCTTAAGGAGCCAGTCAATAAATTTTAAATGCTGTGGTCATGAACAACACAATAAACCCATACCCAGAACCTGAGATTTGCAACATTTTTAGGGGTGCCCTGAATTTATAATTGAGGGGCCTTGGCAACTGGTAACTGGTAACAGAGGACCCCATATTGTTTGGTCTTTCCTCATCTGTCTTCTCAGTGCCTGAGCTGCTTGTCACCTTTTCCAAACACATGCCACTTTGAGGCACGAGGGACCCCAAATCCTGTGGAGGTGACCATGGATCCTGGATCTTGAAGCACATGAGCTAGATGTGACTTGGGCTGAGCCAAGGCACACTTTTCTCCCTGGGAGGGAGCTGTGCCACCATATTTTCAATCATTGCTTTATTATTATTATTATTATTTATTCTCTTGATTTGGGTAGCTTATATGTTCTTAGGAACTTATCCATTTCTTCTGAATTTTTCTCTTTTTCATAAAATATATCTTTATTATCCATATTTACATATACTGAATAAGCAAATAATGTGTTGGTGTCCCCAATTTCCCGATTTCCTTCTTCCCTGTCCCCAATCAGCTGGGTAACCTCCTCTGTGGCAAACTGGTCAGTCCATGGGGTAGGGGGTTCTGGATAGCCTAGGAGCAGCCCGGTTCCAGCCCCTTTGTATGTTGTTACTGAGGGGGCCATGTCTCTGGATATTCTCCTCCACCATGGCTCTTACAATCTTTCCACCCCCTCTTCCTCTCAGTTCCCTGAGTCATGGTGGGTGAGTATTAAGGCTGCTTTATTGTTGGGGTCTTAGGAGCCTCTGTACTTCTGCTTTAGGTTGCGTTGAAAATCGTTGGTGTCTGTCTCGCTGGCTTGTCCTGGGTTGACTGATTGGCTGTGGTTATAGGTCTCTTGCTTATCCCACCACTCTCTGCGGGGTTCCATGTGGATTCTCCAAGGGAAGTCTGGGGTGGCTCATCTCTTGCCAGGATGTCAGCTATTGGGTCTGCAGCTCCTTGGTAGGGTTGGAAAAATCACAGTTCTCTCGCTGCCTTTTGAAAAATACAAACAGAATCTTCAGCTGAGAGTGAGATGACTTACACGGGATTTTAACCTAGGAGTTCATAGGGTTTGAGAATAGTGTTCAGAGCAGTGGGAAAATTCATGGGGAAAATTTATACCTATTTTACCAACCTCTTGTTGAAATTTAGCATTTCCTTGGATTACAAGTAAAGGCTATACACAATAGTATTATACACAAGGGTGGCTGTGTCTTTGTCACCAACAGAAATCATTGATATTTTTGTCTTATATTAATTTGTGCAGGTCTTGCAAAATAGCATCTATGGTTTTTACAACTTGCAGTTACAGCCAAAATATATGTACCAACAAAGAAATGCATGAATCTCAAATTATTAAAAATATTTTGATAGATTAATTTTGGTTTACTTTGTAATCTTATGCATTTTGTGTTTGGAATTCATAAGCATTATTCTGAAGAGGTATACACAGTTTATTTTTTTAAATATTTATTTACTTGATAAAGAGAGTATAGGTGTGTCAAAGCCTCCTGCCACTGGAAACAAACTCCAGATACATGAGCCACTTTGTGAGTCTGGCTCTATGTGAGTACCATGAAATTGAACCCAGGCCATCAGGCTTTCAACACAAGTGCCCTTACCTGCCTAACCATCTCCCTAGCTTAAATCCATGGATGCTATCCCTGGGTAGGCACGGACTTCAGTTTCATCGAGCATACTAGAGTGGGTCATCATAAGCAGTATTGTTTTAAGCGACAAAGAATAGAGTATAAATTATTATGTGTTAGCTTTTTATGACTCAGAAAAAGTAACAGAGATAATTAAAGTAAAAAAAAGAAAAGGTTTGTTTTGGCTCAGTGTTTCATAAATTTTTCTTTCTTTCTTTTTTTTTTTTTTTTTTTTTTTGGTTTTTCGAGGTAGGGTCTCACTCTAGCCCAGGCTGACCTGGAATTCACTGTGTAGTCTTAGGGTGGCCTTGAACTCATGGTGATCCTCCTACCTCTGCCTCCCAAGTGCTGGGATTAAAGGCGTGCACCACCACGCCCGGCTTCATAAGTTTTTCTGTGGTTGCTCAACCCCCATTGCTTTGGGTCTGTTACTGGAGCACGTAGTGGGGTCCTCTCTTTACTTGATAGTGGCTGGAAGCAAAGACAGAGAGGTGGGAGCTGTCAAAGACACACCGCCAATGACCCAATTTCTTCCCAGTTTCATCATGTCCCAATAGCTCCATGATCTGAGGGCCAAGTCTTCCAAACGAGCCACTGGGGACATTTAATATCCAAAGACATTAGAGGAGCAAATGACAAACATAAGTGTCTGTTCTAGTTGTGTTGTGTACATATGTTCTAAAGTGTAATATAGAATACTGATTTTTCCTATGAGTCACAGGCACAGTTTGAAAGCACTGGCTTATGCTTTTTGAATGCTTATGCTGCCTCTATGGACTTATAACACTAAATTCATTTAAAATCCCCAGGGATAGTTGTTCGGAATGCAGAATATTTTAGATTTTATGAAGACAATATAGTGTATAGTCCACATGTTACGTAAATCCTCAGCAGAGGGGCCAGGGTGATGACTCAACAGTAAAAGGTGCCTGCTTGCAAAGCCTGATGACCTGGATTTAATTTAATTTAATTTAATTTCCCAGCCACTTACATTAAGCTAAGTGCAAAAAGTGGCACATATCCCTGGTGAGGCAAGAGACCCTGACATGCCCACCCACTTGCATAAATCAATAAGCAATAGTAACAAAGACCCCCTGAAGAGTCAGGACAGCCTCTGTAAAGATCATAATAACATCTGCCTTCTTCAGGGAGATGCAATTCTTCATGCTGGGTCAGCTGGGTGAGAACTTCCAGCAGCTCCTCATGAACTGAAGTCAGCGTTTGCTGCTCAATGCGGGACATAAAGCACATGTCATTTTCAGAGTTTTTAGGGCTTGGGTTGATAGGAAGGGGCCAATGGTTTAGGAATCCCTTTTAATGGACCACTTGGTACATGGAGGCGAATTAAATGAGGCTTTGATATTTGTAATAATTCTTGATGCCCTTCTTTATTCCATATTATTTTTAATTATTATTTCAGACAGGGTGTTGTTTTGTGGCTCAGGTTGACCCCTAAACCTCCAACCTGCTGTAAGCTGCTAATCCTAGCCTTACCATGATTCTTTTTGGCATCTCCATAGTTTAATATTTTCTTATATTTCCCTTCCTGTGGTGTCAGTGCAGGTTTTTTTTTCCACAGTAACAAAAAGCAAGTTTTGAAAAATCAGACATATTTTAATCTCTACCTTACTCCCTTTCTGCCCCTCCCTTTCTTTCCCTAAACTGTGCTGCATATAATCATGCTACTTTTCTCCTGAAGCTGTTATGGCACCAAATGAGAGGTCATCTTTGTGTGTAGAACTAAATGTCAGTTTAGGCACCATGATTCAGGTTTGGTGGCACATGCCTTTACCCCTCTGTATAAATCAGGGTTCTCTAGAGGAAACAGAGTTGATAGAATGGATTGTAGTAAAAGGGAATTTGTTGGGGGTAGTTTACGACAGTCCAACAATAGCAGTCTGCAGGCCCACAGGTGTAGGAACCAATTGCTGTTCAGTCCGCATGGGTGGATGCCTCAGCAGTCCCAATCCAGCCCTGAAGGCCTGATGGCTCCCTGGGGAGCAGCTGCTCTTCAGTCCATGATGTGAGGCCTAGGACACTGGGTTCCAATGTCCAAGAATGGTAGGAAAGCAGGATGCAAATGCAAGTCATGAACAAGCACCAGCAGCCGGGGAGGAAGGAAGAAGATTACCTTCCCCTCAAGCTTCCTTATATATCTAGTCCCCTTGGAAGGCCCACCCACTGGGGGGAAGGGCTCACTCTGGAGAAGGGACCTCCTTCCTTCTCCAAAATCCCAAAAGGATTTTGTCAATCCTTTCTGCAGGCAAGCTCAGAGAGCCACCCAAGATTACTGTGGATTATTTCATAGGTCAAGTTGATTAAATCATCCAAATTGGGCTACTGACTGAGATTATGTCTCCAAAAGAAAACAAACAAAAAATCAGGAGGCTAGGGAGATACCTTAGCAGTTCAAGGTGCTTGCTTGCAAAGCCTTTCGGCCTGAGTTTGACTCCCCAGCACTTAAAGAGCCAGACATATGTCCATAATCCTCATGTGTTTAAGACAATGGAAGTAGAACCAGGAGAGTCTGAAACTCATGGGCCACTTGGACTGGCGTTGGTTCACAGCAGCAAGAGATCTCACCTCAAAGAAGGTAGAAGAGCTCCGATAGCTCAAGGTTGTCCTCGGACCTCCACCCACATGCCATGGTACACACGTGTCCAGTCACACACATGCCCATATGCACATATACATAGACTCACAAATAAAGCAATAGCTACAAATTTTAAAAATAGGGACAAGAGGGCTGGAGAGATGGCTCAGTGGCTAGGGCACTTACCTCCAGTGCCTAAGGCCCTGGGTTCAATTTCCCAGGATCCACATAAGCCAGACCCACAAGGTGGTGGCCCTGGTTCAGTCTCTCTCTTCCTCTCTCTCTCTCTCTCTCTCTCTCTCTCTCTCTGTTTGAAAATAAATAAATAAAATATTAAAAAAAGAACTTTTTAAAAAAAATAGGGACCAGAATATTTATAAAAATTTTTATTTATTTGCAAAGAGAGAGAGAGAAGAGATACACAGAGAGAGAGAGAAAGAGAGAGAGAGAGAGAGAGAGAGAGAGAGAGAGAGAGAGAGAATGAATGGGTGTGCCCAGTTCTCTAGCCACTGCAAACGAACTCCAGATATATGCACCACTTTGTGCATCTGGCTTTACGTGGGTACTGGGAAATCCAACCTGGGTCATTAGGTATTGCAAGCAAGTGCCTTAACTGCTAAGCAGTCTCTCCAGCCTCCAGGGTGATTTTTTAAGTAAAATTTCCCATTAATTCTTCTTTCAAGGGAAAGATTTCAGGAATCAGGGACCATCCCTTTGTTTTCTGCTTGCATTCATGATGAGAAGAGACAGGGAGTCCACAGGGATTCTGGAGGAGCCTGGAACACAGGAGAGATTCCAGAAAGGTTTACTGGGACATCTTGACTTGAAACCTCTGTCTTTTTAAAGAGGTATCTAAAGCTGTCTGAAGAGACTAACATTTGTCAACAAGGTGCAGATGTTTTCTGTTTTCTGGGGATGCAGTTTTTGGTCAGCCATTCTAACTCTGTGCCCACAAGAAGGTCTTTTGAGAGGTTCCCTCATCCCTTCCTCTCTTCTTCCTTCCCTCCCTCCTTCCCTTTTTGCTTTTTCCTTCCTGCATTTTCTTTTGGTTCTGTGTAACACTGGACACACAAAGAGTGTACAAAATGAAGCAAGTCTGTGCTGTTGAAACACCTCCTTCAGTGAAGATGCAAATGTGAATATTCATCAAGCTCTACATTACTTAAAAATTATAGTCTAATTTGACTATAATAAGATGCATCCTTTTAATGTTCCTATGCATTTTAAAGTGTAAAGTTTAAAATGTAGACAATTTTAAAGTATATAGTGCAGCACATCTTTACGTATACTTGAAACCATGTAGACATCACTTAAGGGTACAGACAATTTCCTTCACAGCAGAAAATTATCTTGGTTGCTCTTCCTGGATATAAGCTCCTTTCTGGCTTCTAGGACCATAGACAGTTTTACTTGTTCTTGAACATATGAATTGATCGTGCAATAAGTACTTACAGAATGTTTCTGAAATTCATCTATTGTGGAATGTGTCATAGTTATTATCAACTAATATTTCATTGTCATTTGTTGCACTTTGGTAGACATTTTGCTATTTCTAGTTTTGGGCTATTTTCAATCAAACTATTAATATTCAGTGCCATATATTTTCAGTTCTCTTGGGGAGATATTAGGAAGGGAATACTGGCTTATAGGGTAGGTGTATATTTATCTTTATTAGGAATTACCAGTTTTACAGTGAGGTCATATCATTTCTTTCAAGGGTGTTGAGTTCTCTGCTCCAAATCATTGCCAACACTTGTTACTGTTTAGAGCAGCATGGCTTGAGATATGATCGTGTGACTCAAAACGATTAAAGCAGATGAGAATTATGGACCTGATGCTCAGTCTTTTTGAACACTGTTTCTTTGTATGCAATTCTGTTATGCTGTCTTGTTATGCTGTCTAGATATGTTATATGTTAGTAAAACATTAAAAATGGAAAGCATGATAGTGGCTATATCTAATGCTAAAATATTGGACATTTGAATAATTCACCTGCATTTTTGATAACTTCCAGGAATCTAATAACTGAATATTGTCTTATTGAATATATATATATATATATATATATATATGTATTTATATATGTACATACATATACTTACTTTATATTATGTAGAAATATTAAGGCTGAGATTGAAATTTATTGGAGAAGTATTATTTCTGGAAAGCAACAGCCCCACAAATCCTCAAATGTTCTTTGAGATACTGTTTCATGTCTATTTCTAACATGATTTTTAAAAAATATTTTATTTATTTATGAGAAAGAAGTAGAGAGAGAGAGACAGAGAGACAGAGAGAGAGACAGAGAGAGAATGGGGGTGCTACAAACACCAGAAGTATGTGCTACCTTGTGCATCTGGATCTATGCGTGTACTGGGAATTGAACTTGGGTCCTTAGCCTTTGCAGGCAAGTGTCTTAACTGCTAAGCCACCTCTCCAGCCCTCTAGTCTGATTTTGACAGCAGGATTTATGATTCAGAATATTTTGACTGGAACTCACTCTTTTCCTTCTTTCATTTCAGAGCATAAATGTCCTGTGGATGAGCGTGAGCAGCTGGAAGAGACCTTGCCCTTGATTCTGGGGCTCATTTTGGGCCTTGTCATTGTAGTCACCCTCGTGATTTACCACCTCCACCATAAAATGACTGCCAGTCAGGTGCAGATCCCCAGGGACCGATCCCAGTACAAGCACATGGGCTAGGGGGCATCAGACAGGCAGCAGCCATGTCCTGCCCCCAAACTGGATCAGGTTGAATGAAAAAGGCACTTTTCCACCTTGTATACAGGATACACCAACATAGCTACACTCCAACAGGCCTGGGCATCTGAGGCTTGTCTGGCCTGTGTCCATGCTTAAACCCAGGGATGAGGGAAGGTCTTTGGATTCTTGGCATGAATGACAGCTGTTCTTTCCATGCTGGGATATCAGGGGAGGGGACAGCCAGCCTTCATGCTCAGGATGGCTTTGACTCTCTAAGGAGAGGAACTGGACCTGACATTTAGGAACTGGAAACACACTTTCCTTGGGGGAGGCTTCCTTAGGTCCAGAGGAGTGGGGGATGCTTTGCACCCTTGGCCTCAGCTGGCTTATCTACAGTTTCAATGCACAAAGTACAACCTCATGCTTCCTGCGGCAAGACCCCTGAAAGTGATCTATGCTTCTGGCTGGCCTTCTGCATGTTTAGTGATTGTCTTGGGAATGTTTCACTGCTACCTGCATCCAGTGACTTTGTAGCACAAGAACCCGTTCAATGTAACTATGCACAGTTGTTTGAAATTCATAATGTGGCAGGTCCAAGTGGAGGGACCTGAAGAATCAATCCATATGAGTTTGTTGTTTTTAAAAATGAATTAAAACACACTACTCTCTGGCTTTTTGCTACTTTCTTGAAACAAGAAAAAAAGTTAAAAAAGCAAACTAAAATGGTTTATTTGGCATCTAGAGGATTAATGCTTTTTTTGTTTGTTTGTTTGTCCTGTCCCCCCCCCCCCCATTTTTGCAACAGAGTAAAGAAAATGCAGGGATAAAATCGGGGCTATGTTAGGTTTAAATCACTGTGATGAGAAACCAAACCAATAACTCCCAAGGAGGAAAAGTTTGGTTACTGTGTAAGGGTCAAGTTCATTTTCTCTACCAATGAAACCAAAAATTACAGGGCAGGAAAAAGTAGAAGCAAAGCAAGAATTTATTCAAAGAGAAAGAGAGGAGAGAGACACAGGAGGCAGAGAGACACAGATTCCTCATGAGAGGAGAGGAAACTGGAATCCACCTTCCCCTCTGGGGTTGGGCTTTTATTGAGTGTGGAAGGCATTTCTGCCCTTCCTCCTGGTTGGCTAGTTCTAGTAAACAGGAAAGTGCTGATTGGTCCACAGAGCATCTTCAAATGCTCATGTCTCAGAAAGCCTGTCAACCAAGCCCACTGATGGGAAAATCCACACAAGGAGAGAACCAGGGAGCAGTCATCCCTCTCCTCAATCTTGGGGTACAACAATTTAAAGGAAAAGCTATTTACTGTGGGGGTCCTCTTCCCTGTCTATCTACCTAGCAGAGGAAACGACCTAGTTCTTACGGTTCCTCAGCTTCACGTAGCTTGGGGTATGAAAGGTTTCAGTCCATGGTGACTTGTTCCTATGCTTTCCAGCCAGTATGTCATGGCAGAAGTGGGTGACAGAGGACATATAGTGACCCCATGCATCTGAAAAGCAAATGGAATGAGACATGAAGGTACCCATTGGGTCCCCAAGGATCTAGCTTCCTTCTATTAAGCCCACCTTTTAAAGGTCCCACTACCTTCTGGTAGCACCATAGACTGGGTACCATGTATTCAACAACAGGCCTTTGGGGAACCCTTAAAATAAAAAGTACACCAAGGGGAAGTTCGCTTTTCCAGAAGAAAAGGTATGAATTTATTTTGACAAATACCCATAGTTAAATAATGGCACCTGTTGAGTGAAGGATCTACCGATGCTTCGTGGCATTTGCTTTGGAGTCAAACGCTGGGTGGTGCACAGTAATAGGTTTAGTTTATTTTGGGGGGCAGCAAAGTATAATTTACTGAAATTTCCTATAGAAGTGCATGTACTGTGAATTGTGTGTACTTTCTAAATAAGTTTTCTTAGAATACAAGAGAGGTAGAGGAAATCTTTTCTCTGGAATCTGCCCTATCCCCCATATAATCTCCAACAAATGTCCGTATGATTCCATCTTCCTCTGTTCAGCTGCTCATCAGGGAGACAGTCTAGAGGTTTATTAACCCAGGAACTCTTCCCAAGAACCAGTGACTTGCTGGTCTGTTTTAGGGAAAATACACTTTAACCATTGCTTTCTGGAACCTCTTGTATTTTTGAAAATTTTCTTTATCTATTTTTTAACTTGTGTTCCCAAAACATACTCACTGTTCATTTTAGAATTTGCATGTATTTAACCAACAATAAGTTTATAAATATCTAGTATTGTTTCAAATATATACTGGGTACAGGTTTAGTGCAAAGTATGCAGTATGATCTTGACAATTTAAAGTCTGTAGGGAGAAGAATGTTAAAAAAAACAAATATACATAAGCATGCAAATGGAAAACAACAGTTTCCTGTTTTTTTCAAGATGTCAACATAGTGGCTAAATCCCTGTGTCTGAACAAACTAAATCTTCCTGGAACCCAAATTTCTTAGTTCTCAAAATTAAGAGGGATTTTTTTTTTATTTAAGGGGAAATTATGAATCCAGGGAGGAGACTGAAATGGGCACGTATGCCCATGTGCAGGCAGAATCGGAGAGCCCAGGCTTGAAGCTGAGCATGAGAGTGGTGGGAAAATATGAGGTGGGTTTACAGGGAAATTGAAAAAGGGCCAGAGCTTAAAGAAACACCTACCCACCCACCCACAAACACACACACACACACACACACACACACACACATATCATGGCAGAAGTGTGACCAAACGACATCCACACACACACATGCACACATACATACAAACACACACATATACTCATACACTCACATGCACATACACACAAATACACATTAACATACACACATAACACACATACACAAACATACACACATAGCACACATACACACCCATTTACACACAAATATACATGTACACACATATGTATGCATCCACACATATACACATATACACACCTACATATATATACATATATATATACATATATATACATATACACACCTACACAGACACACATTTACACACATAGTTACACACTCAAACACAGACACACACACACACACACACACACACACACACACACACACACACCCCTCTTGGGAAGTGGAGCAAAAGAGACTACTCTCCCTTTCACATTAGGAAAAAAAGGAAGCTAAGAGGTCACTTTAGCAAAGGACCCATAATTTAGAATAGAGTTACAAAATGAGAAGGAAAATCAAGTCCCACCCCAGTCTCCTTACTGGACAGGGACCCTGAGGTTCAGTTGAAGAGATATGAATAGGCAAGAAGGTCTTGCCCACCAGGTGTCTCTCTTAGAGCTTACTGAGGTGGGCTTTACCATGAGGCTCAGTTGAATCTGAGAGAGAGCTGACTGATTTGGACTCAAGGGGCTGGTACAAAAGGGGCTAGCATACCTGAGTATGTCAGTGTTGCAGACAGCTTCATGTTGCTGGAATAAACTTCCAAACCAGACACAGTTTATGAGAGGAAGGGATTTATTTAGAGCTTGCAGATCCAGGGGTAAGTTTCATTAATGGCGAAAGAAGCTATTTCCATATATCCAAGCAGAGAGAAACAACTAAACAGCCAGCAAAAGTCCAAAGCATCAAGCAGGATCCTAGACCTAACACTGCTGTCTTATACCTTTGGGGTGGAAATAAGATCCAGCCCCAGTGACATCTCCTCCAGCCAGGCAGCTGAAGAGTCAAGTTACAAGCTTAATAACACACCCTAGTCTATGGGGAACACACATTCAAATGACCACAGTCAGACTGGGGAAGAAGCAGGGGACATTGTCATTTAGGAATGAGACTGGATCAGACACTCAATGCCAGTCCTGCCAAAGTAGGTGGGGCCACATTTCTTCATTACCTTTCTTTGGGCCTTTTCCTAAGGATCCAACAAACAAACAAACAAAAACCTACTTGGCTCCTATTTCTCCCTTAGATCCATGATTGCTACTTAATTACTACTTCCTTCTCTGTTTATTTCCATTATTATCTACCTTGTCGTTTTTATCTAGCTAGCCCAAGATTAGATATTCAATTCAGCCTTATTTCAACCCCAGCTCGGTTTTAATTTTCATTATGACATGAACGAGACCTTTTGTTTCAGACAGAAGTAATGTTCATCTGTCAGCTTACAACGTGGAAAGGAAACAAACAGATAAAACACAGATGCTCAATTACCCCTTTAATCATCAACTTCTTTTTTACTGGGACTTTAAGCACAAATGCCTCTGAGTAGAAAAGGATGCTGGGTCTGTCTGCCTGTCTGGGAATAGCAGCCCAATGAACCATACACAGATTTTTTTTTAACAGGGGAGGGACACTGATTTAAATTGAATTAATTTAATTTAAATTTAAATTCTGAAGATGGATCTTCTATTTCCAGAGAACAGCTTCCAAGAAAACTGCCTCAGAGAGGGGCAGTCACTTCTCACTTGGAGCCTGCGAAAGACTTGTAAACTAGACTACTTTCTTTTGTCAAATGATCAGCAAAGGGTCCGCAAACCTGCAGGGTGTGGGCTACACCAGAGAAATCCAAGTGGAGAAATGTGAAAAAGATGTTAAGAATGTCTCTTGTGCTGTTATCTCTGATGGAGAGCAGTGTGATTTTTGCATTAGTTCACATTATCACTGGACAAACACAACTCAGCTAGAAAATCCAGATTTTCACCTAAAAGGTAGACTTAACCCTCAATGCAAATACCAACGGACCTGACACAAACATTTTTAAGTAAGGATGACTCAAGATGCACTGTGAAATCTGCACCATATTGGGTAACCACTGAGACGTGTCTTCCCAGGTACCACCCCGACCCCTCAACCAACTCTAGGTGAAACCCTAAAATGTACAGTTTTACTGCTTTCCATGTAATTTAGATGCAGAAATATGGAAACTTTTGGTTATAAAGACATTACTCGCAGCAAATGTGCAACGTTGTCTGCATTCCTGTTGTGATTTGAAAATAGATTTCATTCTTTCATCCTTGCAAAGTTATCCAAGGATTCTTGAATGGTGTCTGGTACAATGAGATTGCAACATAAAAGGCACTGTTAATGATATGCTTTTCTAGCACAGTTCTTAATATGTATATTCCAATTCACTGGCCAAACAAAAGTTCATGGAAGATGAAAATGGATTAACGCAGACTTTTTAAAACTTGACATCAACATGTTTCTGTGCCAGTTTATTCTGAGGTCAGAGAACACTTCTATGCAAGGTTATCCCCTTGCAAGGAGACTTCTCAGGGCTTTGGAAATGTCTTACTCTACAACCTTGGATAGGAAAAAAAAGTCTTCAGTGTTTCCTGACTTCAAACAAAAGATATAGATTCTTTTAGCAATGCACATAGGTTCTAAGCCATGGTAAGTTTTGTGAATTTGTCATCACCAGAAATCATTACATCACATTTTCTGTGATATATTAAAAATCATTTGCATTCAACACTTTAAAAATGTTAGTAAACCCACCGTAAAAGATATTATGTAAAACATAACCACAGATTTAATTTTGATGACTATACTTCAATTGCTTTTCTTCATAAACCCATTTTACTTATGCATTTAAAACTATTTTTTTTCTGACAAAGAGTTCAAAGTTTTAGACAGCTAAGCTGCCCTAGGTGCTAATGCATCTCAAAGTCAATGGTTACTTCAATTGTCATCTAAAGTGAATAAAAAAATAAGGTGACAAGTGTTTATATGAACTGACCATGTACTTTCTAGGCACTTTCTGGGTGCTGGGGACATTTCAATGAAGTGTGTGTGTGTGTGTGTGTGTGTGTGTGTGTGTGTGTGTGTGTGCGTGTTACAGGTAAGCATTACACCACTACCTAACTCTTTGGGGGCTTTATTGTCTTAGTTAATGGAGTGTCATATAGGATCCTGAATCCTTTCTAGGCCTAAAGTGTCTTAAGCAATGGGGCAAGAATACAGGATCTGTGTATTTACACTAGCATATTTTTGTCAACAACTGACAGGTTTTCTCAAGTCTGTGTTTTGTCCTCAAGTAGATCTATTTATGTAGGAGACACTGTGCAAGTCCTCCCATGGTCCTTGCCCTTCCTAGAGATCATTTGCTGGCAGTTCCAATAGCTTCCATTATTTCTCAGACGAAAGGAACAAACTGTACCCGTGTACAGGGCACACTGGAAATCCTGGGACTTGATGCCCAGGTCAATTGTCAACCAAGAAAAGATAGGAGATAGTAGGTTAAGTACTACAAATCTTCATCTCCAAAGGACTCGTCCTTAATGCTTCTGGGAGTGGTTTCCCTGCTTCTACCAGACACCTATGCTCAAACTCTATAACTGTCATTTTTATTGTTTCCATAGATACTTCCCCAAATCTGCAAGACATTCTGGGGTTAGTACTATATAATGAAACTTTTGTTTAGAGGGATGGAAGTATCTCTGAAGACCTTCTCTGTCATCTATTCCAAGCAAGTACCAATATGGGATATTTAGCACCTAGGGAATACTAAAAGCCTAAATGTTAGAAAAATCCAATGCAGTATGAAAAGATCTCATTATTTGTGTTGTTTCATCAAAACAGAAATGTTGGGTACAAGAATATGGATGTGAGATGCTATCTTATTTGGCCCTCCATATCAGGTGATTCTCTGTAAGTCATCTAGCCTCATTCTAGAATGATCCTCAGGGATGCTGGCATCTCCTGATGGGGTCACATGATGTGTACACAACTGCCCACCCAAGACAAGCTTAATCTTTCTCACTTATACCACTTTGTCATTCATTCCTTCTTTCACCCCTTTAGTGAACTATTGCTCAGGCTTTCAAGCCTTCCAGAGGCTCTCTAGTACATTTGACTTTCTGTAAATCTTTTTTCCCTAGGAACTCTGGTTTGGCACAAATTTTGTTTTTTTGAATGGCCTCAGATAGGCACCACCATCTGCTTTCTCCCCCTCCCCTTTTTTCTCATTTTCTCACAAATACTGTGAGATCAACCTATTTTCCAATCTAAAGAATTCAGGTCCTCCAGAACCTCTTATATTTCATAGAGATGGTACCCCACCATGGGACTTAGTAAAGTCACTAAAGCCCTGTATTGGTCCTGAGGTCCCTACTGGACTAACTTAACTCTCCTATGAGCACAGTGCTATGGAACCTGAGGAGGGGGGCATCAAGTAACACCTCTTACACGTTCAGGCCCTGCAGTCAAGCCTGTCCTTTCTCTGTTGTCTTCCAAACATTTGTGGGGACCTCAGCTGGTGATAAGCAAGTATCTCTAATGATTTTCATGAGACAGTTCATCTCAGACTGATGTCCTCATATTGCCTCAAATTATGCAGTCATTACCTCCAGGAGCAATCTTACTTTGTTTATCTGCTTTGAGGGCACTCTGATCCCATCTGCCTTCATGCCTCACAGTCTTATGAATTAGGCTGTGAGAGGCTTTTTCATTTCTGTTTAAAGGGTCTTTTCCAGTTCAAGCAGTTGAGTAGCAGAGTACTCCCTAATTATCATGGACTTTTGCTTCCTCTGTATTGAAAGTCAGAGCCACACACTGCTGGGATGAACCTCCAAACCAGAAACAGTTATGGGAGGAAGGGATTTATTGAAGTTACAGATTCAGAGAAAGTTCCATAATGGTGAAAGAGGCTGCCCCCCCAAACACACACACACACACACA